>PVLA01011940.1:0-48534 GCA_004027455.1 Hydrochoerus hydrochaeris | reverse complement strand
TTCTCCCTCCCTTCCCTGCTCCCTCCCTTCCCCCTCCCTTCCTTTCTATTTTTTAAAAGGCATTTTGCATCACTGGACACTGAACTCAGAGCCTTCACATTGAGCTACATCCACAGCCCTTTTTAAAGACTTTTAATTTCAAGACAGGTTCTTTGTGTAGCTGGGTTTGAATTTGTGGTCCTCCTGTTTCAGCCTCCCCTAGTGCTTGGATTAAAGGTCAGGTTTGTGATCTAATCACTTGTGAGATTGAGGCTGGAGGAACACAATGAGTTCCCAGCCTGAACTATATGCTGGCCTTGATCTCATTGTGTAGCCCAAGCTCTCCTTGAAATCAAGGCAATTCTGCTGCCTCAGTCTCCCATCTGCTGAGATTACAGGTGTGAGCCATTATACTGGGCTTGCAAAAACATTTTTAAAGGATCAAGATACATATATCAACTCCTGATGATAAATATAATCATTATGTAGTGAAAATATGTGTTATTAAAAATAAATTTCACAACAAAAACTTTTTTTTAAAAGAGTTAATGTTACATAGAGACCTAAGCTCCTCCATGAGGCAGCACCTGTCATTCATGAATTGCCCAAAGAATTTCCCAAAGAATTCAGGAAAAAGAGCATAGTATTTTTCCATAAGAACTGAACTGGGAAACAAAATCATCCTGAATGAATAGATGTATGCAAAATTGTGTGGATGACAAGAAGGATTCATTGGCCAGTAAGACATAATTGTATCTTGATAGTGTATTAATTAAAAATGCGTACTAGTAAAGGACTTATGCTAAGGGTGGAAAAGGCTTGGATCAATGTGGAAAACATCGCAGAAGAAAAGTGATTGGCCAAGTGCAGTTACTGGAGCTATTTATGCATCCAGACATTTTTCTCTTATGGGTGAATGTGAACTTCTGACTAGAAGACGTGACTTTCCCCGTCCTTTTAGCAGGTGCAGCTTTTTTTGGAGAAAGAGAGAACTCCTTATAAGATGTAATGTTCTAAATAGTCACATAGTATAATGAATTTTCCCATGTTGCAATTTCATGGTCACTAAGAATTCTTCTAATTATAATGTAACTTCTGATATAGCTAATTTACTGAGAGACTGTGAATATTGTACTCCCTTGGCAGTAATTGCTCTAATGTAAACCAATAAGCTAGTTTATGAGTTTGGCTACTGAGATTTCATCCTTGCAAAATGGAAAAAGCGTTTCATAGACAGCCAAAAAATTTATAAGTTTTTAAAGATAGGTTGAACTATATACAGTGAACTATAGCAAATTCATCTTGTGAACCTTCTTGAAGTACAGCCAATCTGCCATTCCCCACCTGTTGACATATGTTGTGGACATTTATTTTTAATCATTATCTTTTGGTGCTATCTGGCTTAATAAGCATATTATTAATAGGATGCCCAAGTTTCCCAGTATATCTAAGGCAAGAAAGTCCTAGAATGTTGAATATCTCCCAGAGGATTATGGTTTGAAGACTAGGACCCCACAGTGACACTTATGAGAAGTGTTAGGACCTTTGAAAGGCAGTTCCTCCCCAAAGGAGGTCACCAAAGATGGGTGACCCTTCCTCTTCCTCTTTGATTTCTAGCTTGTGATACAGATTTTTCTGCCCTGCGCTCCTGCCACATATGGCACCTTGTCACAATGGCATCAATTAGTCATGGACATGAACCTCTGAAATTGTAAGCTGAAATAAGCTTTTGCTCTTTATAAGCTAATTTTCTAGGTATTTTGCTGCAGTGATGGAAAATTGAATAACACACCGTAATTATTAACTTACCTGTCTATATGTCTATCTTAGACTGCTTAACTGTAAAAAAGTTATTCCTCATCCTGACAAAGTGAGCTTTTCTAACCTTTTAAAATTTAAATATCAGTTATAGTGAATATGTCACTAACAGGTTATGTGTCTGTTTCCTGTTAAAATAAAAGATTATAACGTGGAGCATATTGCAATGGGCTTTTTCTCCCTGCTAGCTCCATAGACCAAAAATATGACCTACCTAAGACTTTCAAAGGGTGTCCAGCAAAATACTGTACTATTTAAACCTATCCTGGACTGAAATTACGTGAAATGCAGTGTATGCAGGGAGGGGAGAGAAGGAGAGAGGAGGAGGCAGAGAAACAGAGAGGGAAAATGAGGTAGAAGATACAATCCCATGATCTGGTATAGAAACTGAATTCACCTAAGTCACTAGAGAATAGAAGTGTTTGAAATTCATCTGGGAGCTACACTTAGCTATGGGGTTATTTGCAGTTGGTTTATTTCAGTCTGAGCCTGAAATCCTTTCACAGAAAAATCATACAACTCTCATTCTGTTTTTCTCAGTGACTTTTCTCAGTAACCCTACTACTACCAGTTTGAATCTAAAAAAAAAAAAAAAAAAAAACAGAGATGGCTATAAATTTGATGGAAGTTCTCAAGTCCTTCTGTACATGTAAGATATAGCTAAATCAGTCAGAAATAGTGATGTAATCTGGGTTATCTTATAGCATGTCTTGAACTGTTGATGCTAAGGTCCACCATTCTAACAAATTAAGTATCCATGTTTTATTAGGTTCATTTGTCTCAGAAACCTCCCAAAACAGATGGGCCTAAGAAAACTGACAGAACATTAAACACACAATGTAAAGGATATCACACTTTTCTTGTCAATAATAGGACAGAATGAAAGGAGTTTTGGCTTCTGCAACTAGAACTGTAGTTATCATTTACCAAAGAATTTTTTTTAATGGTTAGGAAGTTTCTGGGTATGAATTCATCTAACTCTAAATCAGGCAAAATCATAAGTTTAGCTGCTGTTGCTAAATCTTTGAAACTGTTGTATAATAAAGGAGTCAAAAATATAATAGCTACTTATTTAGTTCATTGTTCTTCAGGTTAGCAATCTAATCTGGACTTGATTGGGTGTTTTTTTGTTTGTTTCTGGTTTTAACTAACTCTTCCATTCTACTGAAGTTTGCAGTGGGTCAGTCTAGGCAGCTGTGCTGCTGAGGATAGGCTGCTTGGTGTTCAGGAAAATGAATTCTCCTTGATCTCTCAACATTGATAAAAAGAGAGTTCTGAGAAAAAATATGGATATACAGGTTTTCTTGGGGCCCAGCTTCAGAACTAGTGACTTATACTTGTGCCTCATTCTGCTGCCAGTTTCCCAATATAACTTGAAAAATAAGGGAATCATCTCCACTTACTAAATACTTTTTAAAATTCCCTTTTATGTGTGTGACTAAAGACCAGACAAGGAGAATTAGGACTATGCTTATATGCAGTCTCCCACTCAAAATAGAGGATGCGACACCTGCCAGAGTGCTTATTGCAAATCCTTAGCCTCACATCCACAATTTATGCCGTCTGTTTCTATATCATCAGGCAAAAAATACAGATTTACTGGAAATGTCCAAGTAGTTCCCTATAAAAAAACTGTTTCCTACTGTTAAAGACTTTGCTTCCCATGAAATGAAATTATGGAAAATTCAATGTATGCATATGCATGTGCATGCCTGTGGTGGGGGGAGGAAAGATGAGAGACAGATTTTGAAGGATTAGAGTCAAACTAAATGTTAAAACCAAAATGCAAAAGAGGAGCTACTGGAAAAATAACATACCTTAGATGTTCGGCTTATTCAGCCACCTATTTGAGAACTGAGATAAATAAAACAATGATTTGCCTTTCATTCATGCCTAGACTTACATACTAAAAATTTGGGAGCTTTTAAGAATATCCAAATAAGGGCCGGGGGTTTAGCTCAGTGGCCTAAGTGCCTGCTTGGCAAATGCAAGATTGTGAGTAACTGGTTGCCTGAGGTCATAATGTCACTGTCATCACTTCTTGGCCTTTTGGCTAAGATCAAGTCCAAAATTAACACTTCAGTGAACTGACTGTTCAGTATATATAAGAAATAGTGTTCAACAAATATTACTTATGTATGTGCAAAGCAGTGTGTTTAGGAATAAAGAAGTAAACTAGTTACTCCACATTCAAGGTTCTGTCACTTGAGTCAGTATGTTCTCTCTGGAAGCATATATAAATCATTTAATCAACTAATGCTGGAACTTTTGCTGAGTACCACAAGAAGAAATAAAGAGTATTCAACATCACAGTGCCTAGACCTGCTCTGAAGCTTAGAAGAAATTTGGAAAGATTTGAAGAAGTGATATTTGAGAGTTGTGTTGAGGAATAATCAAGCAAAAGCTGTCGACTGGGAAAATAGCACGAATGCAGCCCCAGAGGTGGGAAGGATCTTGCCTTCTAACTCCTGGAGGTGAAATGGGGTGTGCCACTTTTGAGAGAAACTAAAGTTGTAAAGGTTGAGGCAGAAACCAGGGATTCTTGAAGTTGTTCAGATACTTTCCTGCAGTTCCCCTAATTACCATTGTGAAATTTAAAAGATCTTTGTCTTAGTCAAATACTCATGTACCACCAAATATTTACTCATACACCTTCTTCCTTAAAAAATGTACAGTGGGAACACTGTGCAAGATTTTGCAATTTTTCTTTTTTACTTAGCACACTTTAGAGATTAAGGGATTGTCTTGTATCAGCACATATGTTCTCTACCTCATTTTAGAAAGTAATGCACTGGATGTTATTATACCACCCTAATTAACCATTTTTGCCAATTTTTGGATATGTAGACAATTTTCTATCTTTAGTTTTTGCAAATGGTAAGGCAATAGATGTTACTGTCTGTTGAACAGTTATATTGGAAGGAAGATATCTTGGAAGTGAGATTGCTGAGTCAAAAAATGTATGTTTTTTATTTGGAAGGAAATCTGATAATTCCCAGAGCATAAAATATTTAGAAGCTTGACAAAATTGTATGTGAATATTCTTGGTTTGTACTCCCTCCATAATTTTGTACTATGAATTTATAAATTGACCAGAATAATAGGCATATTTTTATTGTTTTAGAGCTTATATGGAAAAATAGAATTATTGAAGTAATGGGCACAAACATTTACATATAAATCAAAAGCTATAGCTATATTGATTTATTACTTTATTATACATGAGATGAAGCCAAAATGGGAAAAGAAAATTGTCCCTTACACATAACTTTATGCAAAGCTTTTAGAATTACTATCTTTTATAACATAAACTATTTTATAAGCTATCTTGCCTTCATTTCATAAAATTCATACTCTGTGAACTGAGATTGGCTAAATTAAAGTAGGATATTAAGAGACCACATGTAAGCCTTAGGAGTATTTGAGAATTGATTTTTCAATTATTTGTGTTAGTTCATTGTTGTTCACATATATTATGTGAGTGGTCTAATGGCATTTTGGCATACTTTTTAATAATAAGAAAACAAACCAGTTATTTTTAAGCAAATCACATTTTGAACAATTTTTCCAACAGCTTTGTTTTATAGGTTCATCAAGTGTTTTTTAAGCTGCAAATTCCATCATTTACAAATGATAAAAAACCAGTACCTTTAAATACATTCCTTCTGTAATTTTTGGTTCTGTTATGGAATGTAGAGTAAAATCTGTTTTTTAGCCATTTTACCATAAAAAACCATAGACATATGAGTATAGTTTTTAAAAGTATCTGCTGAAGATAAAATTTTTAATATAAGGCAACAAATATTCGTAATGGAGTTAATGTTAGTGTGCATATAATGTAATATTTCATGAATAAGTACTTTCTGCCTGGCATTTAATCCTAAATGTTCAAATTTGTGACACGTATACTTTAATCTGCAAGCATTTTCTCTAGTGGGTGGTAAGTGTAACATTTTTCAAAAAAATGTTCCTGATGGTGAAGAAAGTTTGATACTTTCTGAGACAGGGATGACTCTAAATATGAATGATACTTTTCAATGTCAGATCCAGGCATAAAATGTAATATGTATTTGTGTTTACTATGTTAGATAACTTCCTTGCTTGTCTCAGCCTATGTGGATGCTAACCTAGTTCTCAAATATAGTTGCTCTGAGAAGAGACTATTTACTGTAAGATTAAACCATTTTTTTACTATATTAGAATGGAAAATAAATATCTGCTCATTAGGACAAACACTGAATTAGTTTTTTCTTCTTTACTGATAAAAAATTTCACCTTTCTAAAACGATAAAAGAAAAAAAAGACTCAGAGTATGTGTTGGGAAGTTACCATTTTTTGACTTGATTCAAAATATTTGAATGAAAAAGTATTTGATTGGCTTGAGTAATTTTTTATATACAGTATGGTTTAATACCATAGCATTTAAAAATATATTGTATGCTTTTTTTATCACCTACCAGTGCTCAACAACTTTAAATGCATTGCACAAGAGCTCAAGAGCTTGAACTATGAATTAGAGAATTACTTTGCTTGCTAGCTTTTGTCTATTTCTGATTTGTAAATTAAAGATAACAATTATCAGAATATTCCGGAAGGAAATAAGACTGTATTTCATATCTCAGTCCCTGGCATGTTAGTGGACTTTCATCCAGTAATAATACTATGAATCAGACCTTTCAGTAATCATAGTATCATAATAATGTCAGTTTATTTGCACCAGAAAAACATGAAATATTTTATTCTATTGAATGGAAAAAATATTTTAGCCCACCTTGATGCACTTTGGATCTCCATAACAAAATTGGAAAGGTTATCTTATTAGGACTTTTTATAATTCCAGAGTTTGCCAGGAAACTCCAGTTGAACTTAGGAACACACACATGCACCCATACACACACACACACACACACACACACACAGTGAGCAAGCGAGCGTGAGCGCAAAGAGAGACAGACAGAGAAAGAAAGAATAAAAGCTTTAAAATGTAATTTCTCCCCCCCAAAAAAAATGTTTTTTAAAAAAGGACACATTCCCTGTTACCAAAAAAAAGGGTTGGGGTTTAGCTTAGTGGCATAAGTGCCTGCCTTGCAAGCATGAGGTGAGGAGGTGAGTTCAATCCCTGTAACAACAGCAACAAAAAAAATCATAGGGATATGTGCAATTTACTATATTATCCTTGCAAATTGATATTAAATAGGTGTATATGTGTATATATGTCTGTTTTTAAAAATATTTGACCTTGGAAAGACAAAAATATTCCAATTGTAATGCAGTCATTTGGATCATAAATTATTATTTTAAATACAGGTCACATTTTCTCAAATATAATTCAATTGAGGAAGCTCCACTGCTTTCTTTTTTGTGAACATTATAGAATGCTTTCATTTATGCCTGATTTTCTAGTGACCTTAATAGTGAAAATGATTAAAATCTCATAATTTTGATATTAAGGGCATATTACAAATTGAACAATCCCCTCTCCTTACCAAGCTGCTTATCCAATCAATGTATGTTTTAAATCTATAATTCTTAGTTATGTGTACTTTTTGGACAATAAATCACTTAAAGTAGGTACAGCCTTGAGAAGCACATTTTAATATAATAGGGCATTAAGTGAGAATATTTATATTTTTTAATTTTTATTAGTACATGTTTGCATCACATGCTGAATAGTAGAGGCAAAATAGCTATTTTTTTGTAATTATCCCACTTATATTTTTAAACAAATATTTATAGATTTCTGTATGGAACCGTACTGTACTGATACTCTATAAAAATTTTTCTAAATATTCTTTTGATTTAGATAACTCTAATTATGTTTTTGTTCTAAGTTGCTGTCTTAGTTAATTTTCTCATTGCTGAGATAAAATACCTGACATCCACAAGGAAAAAAGATTGATTTAGTTAACAGTTTGTAGAGGTTTCAGTCCATAGTTGGCTAGTTCCAAGGCAGGTTGGCATGGCAAAGGGGGATCAAAGAGGAGAAACAGTTTGTGACAGTGTAGGTTAGGCAGAAGGCACTAAAGACAGCAGCAGAAGCCACAAATGACAAAAAATGACAGTAGCCCTCTTTCTGTCTCTTATATTTTATCCAGGTTATACACCCCTAGGGCAGCTAGCACTCACACCCATGGTTGACTTTAATATTATTGGAGCTATGCCAAACCAATCAGTGGACTAATTTAATAATCACATACCCTAGTCCCAGCATTGCACACTTAATCCCAGCATCATGTACTCTAGATCCAGCCACCTCTGAAAAGCCCCACCTATGATTATATGAGGCTTTGGGAGTACATCTAGATACAAACCATCATAGCAGTTGTATTTATCATCTTATCTGTTATTTGTCTTTTTAGTTTTCATAAAGGAGTTTGAATTTTTTTGCATAAAACTTAAGGAGTTCTTGCTACATATCCACTTAAATGATTAAAAAAATACTCCTATGAAGTTCCTATATAATGAAATTATCTACTATATGTGTGATACTGGCAATTGACTTTACTTTAAAATTGTATGTTGTTAATATTGAACCTTATGATGTTTTTGCTGCTCTAAATTACAAGATTCAAAACTATATTTTGATTTCAAAACTATACTTTGAGATAAAATGTGCACAAACACTTGTATAGGTTTGAATTAATGGTAAATAATAATTTTACATAAAGTCTAATCAAGAAAAATATTTAAATTCTCATTTTTAATTAAAATATATTTTATTTAGTCGTATGGTAATTGCATAATCTTACATAGTAGACTTCTTTTATAATTGAAATCCTGTCACTTAAGGAAATCATCCAGTTCTCTAGCATATTTAAGAATTATCAGTGTAGAAACAGTTTTTAAATATTTCATATTGAAATTAGATTATCTGTCATTATGACAGTACTCAGAAGGCTTCCTGGGAATTGAGACCTGTAGCTTGTTTCTCAATGTTTTAAAAAATTGCAGTTTTAAGCATTCTTTCAAGTAAGTTCTCATGTCGAAGACAATTTTTTTTTTTTTTTTGAGATGGAGTGTCCAGTGTGTTGTTTGGACTGGCCTCACGCTGATGGTCCTCCTGCCTCAATCTCCTAAATGGATGTACTATAGTGCCTGGCTTCAAGTGATTGTTTTATTGTGTTTATTTTCTGTAATAGCCTGAGAATTTGTGAATGTGGCCTCTGTATCCAAATTGTGTAGTGTTGGAACTTATATATTTGTTATTCCAGCTGAGTGACATTATGAAAGTTATTTAACCCTTCTCTGTACTAATCTATGTGATAAACATAGTAGTATCTAGCTCTCTCATAGGGTTGTTGGAGCTACATATGAAACTCACTCTATGGTGTGGTTGGTAAATAATTCACTCTTAATTAAAACATTCAAGTATTGAATCTTAGGGTCTTCCCTAATGTATGATTACTTATCTTACTCCCATAGATGTTACAGAAAACAGGCCACACATTGTTCAAATTTATAAAATTGCCAGCAGTAACTCCTTTGTATTCTATCTCTTATCCACTGAATAAATGAAATATGCGTGATAGAGAAGTCATGTGTGTACTGAGTGTACATATAAGTCATTTGCAAACTTCATGACTTTTATCAATTGCTAATATCTTCTTCAGTATGATCTAGTTCCCATCTGATAGTGAAACATTATATTGTAATTCTGAGGCTGATACATAAGTTTAAAAATAAATTTAAAGTTAAAAATAAGACACTTTGAAACCTATAGTATACAGTATCTGAGAACAACTGTTGTTTTAAGTCATTAATATAAGTAGACCAGGGATAACTTAGTAGTACAACAATGTACATGCTTATGAGCCAGATTTGGGTAGATTCTGTAGATTAAAATAAGATCCAGTAATAGAAAAAAAAATTGTAAGTAAAAAAAAAAGTATTGTCTAACATGCTTCATGATTTATTTCTCTCTTTTCCTTTACTTGAGACTCTTTCTTACTTGTTCAGAATTTAACTTTTATAACATGATTTTTACTCTATTATTCCCCATAGCCTAGATAGTAAATTTTTACCTCTGTGGTCTGAGGTTCAAAATGTTCCTGAACTCCTATGCAGGCATTGTGACTTTTTAAAATATGTTATAAAAGTATTTGTCCAGATAAACTAATATATATCTAACCCATTGTCACTAATTACTCCTGTTTATTGAATACCTGCTATACTCTATACAAAGTAGTATACTTTCAGAAGAATAGCTACCATGTTTGTATAATTGATTTTAAGTTTAAAAAGCTGTGCTTCTCTTTTCTTTATATTTTTTAAATTAAAAAAATCTAAACTCACTTTTAGCCTTCTCATATAAGCTATCAAATGCAGTAAAATCTGCTTCAAAAAGTAGTCACAGCCAAGTAAGTGAGGTTTTCTCTTTCTCAGTCATGTCAATGATCAGTCAAGATTCCAGATTAATAAAATGGGCTATATGACAGTTTTAAAACATCTTCTGCTGTTTGAAAAAAGTTGTTCCCCTTTCCATAATGATAAATATTGTTAGTATTCTTAAATCCTTGGTGTCTAATATAGGCTTCATATAAACAATTTTGTGATTTGAACAAAATAAATTTTCTATTTATAAACAATAGTATTCTTAAATCTAAGGAAATAGAATATAAGGGTAATGTAAATAAATTTCATCAGCACATCTCATTTAAGTCCACACAAATAAGATTAAAAATTGTTTTATGAAAAGAGACATGGTCTGCTAAGAGAGATTGTTATATTTTGTTAAAACCATGTCAAACAATTGAAACTGAAGGGAGCAGCTTGTGTTGATAAGAAAGGGAACAGAGGAATAATACAGAGGAAAAAAGACTGGACTAGAAGTCACCATGAAGGGAAACTTACTATATAAAAAGAAAACATTATAGATTGTTTAAGTGTACTCATGCTATCATGCTGTAAAATAATTTTTCTCTTTTCACTATGCTGTGATACCAAGTTGGTCATATATTCTCAGTAGCAAAGCCAGTTTCTTACCTTGAAGAGGGAAGAGCAATGGCTTGAAAGAAATTTCTGATAGCGAAATTTTCATGCAAAACAGTCTTGAAATCCAGAGGATAATTGACAAATTTGGGGATTCTTGTCAAATATTATAAAATAATTAATGGTTCTTTATCAAATTTTAGGGATTCTGAATATTTGTTTGCTTAATGTTACAGAGCAAATTAATGCTAAAGAATATCATTTAATAGTGCCTTTCCAACTAATTGTATCTGAATATACCCAGATCTGTAGTGTGAGTCACTGGCTTGTCTGAATGAGTTCAGTTTAACACTTGAACTAATGATAATCTAAGAAAATAGTATTTTTGACAATCCTCTCCCACAGGTGGATGATGTATGTGCTGGTCAATCTTAATTGTCAAGTTGACTAAATGAAGAGATTCTTGGAGAGTTGATTTGATTGTGAGGACAATAACTTCATCATTGGACCAGTCTAGGCACAACCTTGGGAATTATATCCAGTCCCTGGCCCTTTCTTATCTGGCTCTTTCCCTGGTATTCCTGGATTCCATGAATTATGCAACCTTCTTTCGCTAACTTTTCTGCCATGATCTTTCTGACTTTGAGCCGGCCAACCATGGACTGAACCATCTGAAAATAGGAGGTAAAATAAACCTTTTGATCTTTAAGATGTGCATGTCAAGTTATTTTGTCCTAACAACAGAAAAGTGGACCAGTACAATGTATGTATTAATGAATGATCTGGTCTAAACCTTGTTATCAGTAGGCTTGAGATAAGACTTAAAGTGTTTTGCTGGGGATTTAGCTCAGCAGCATAAGCACCTGACTTGTGAGCACAGGGTTGTGAGTTTGATCCCTGGTACAGAAAAAAAAAAAAAAAAAGACAATATGTTTTGAACATCTACTTCTTTCCAGAAGAGTTTGCCTCTCACATTTGCAGAGAAAGTTAAAATTAGATAAATGAGTATAGTTGAAAGAGTAGTACATAACTATTCAAATTCAGTAAAGGAACATATGAGTAAATCTGAAGTAAACAGAATGGATATTTTATTTTAGAACAGCAAAGTTAGGGTGACAGAATTGAACACACAAACTGCCTTTAGTTGGGACAGTTTCTCTATATCTATTTTAAATAAACCACACTGTGGTTCATACATAGGTCAACTGGATAAAAATATTCAAGCTCTGCTAAACGGTAAATTTGGCCTAGTTGCAGGTTCCCTTTCTTGGTTCATTCATAAGTAAATCTCATTGAACCCAGAACATTGGCAAGGGATGTTACTCCCCATACCTAGTTTTTGCCAGACTTTTTTCCATACCCTCTTTCTCTTTCCCATGATTCCTGCACATGAGAGTTTATTTCCTGACAGCCTAAAATTGTGCCTATCATCACACCAGAATAAAGTATATTCCGTTAATATTTTCTTAATAAGTTATGGATTTTTTTCTTCCAAAAAGAACATGGAAATTCTTTTCAATCTAGTGTCTGTTTGTACACAAAGGACTATTTCAGAGACTACCAAATAACTAGTATCATTATATTCCTTTTCAAAGCACAGTCCCCAGTGTTTGGAATGCTGTCCTTCTAAACTTAGTCCTTTAACATGAAAACAATTTCAAATAATAAACATCTTTGCAGTAGTTGCACTCTCAGTCTATTTAAAAATCATATTAAATGTTGATATTTCAGATGGACAGATTTTTGGTTTGCCTTTTTTTTTTTAAATATCAAGTCTTTTTCTGAATAGAAATTTAGACATTTCTCCATACAAAAAGTACTTACAATAACTGAGGAGTAATTTAAGTTTTTAACAGCAGTGTGTAGTAATCTCACAGGTTGAGCTTGTGACCAGATTGCAAAATGAGGTTGCTATTGTGAATGTCATGCGGAAATAAAAATAAAGAAACCTTTCCACCTGCAGGAAAAAAAAAAAATCACCAAACAAAGCTTAGAAATACTTCAAACATAAGATTAGCTTTTATTTTATTTTTTTCTTGGCTATTTACTTTGCCTCCTGGAAATATTGCCCAATCTTTTAGCTTTTATTTTAGATGTTTGCAGGATACAAAATGTACTGCTAATTTGAAAAAAAGAAAGATTCTTACAACAGAACCTGTGTGTATGTACTTGTTAACTACATATCTATATTATTAAATAAAATTATTTCACAAATAGTAAAAGTAAAAAAAAAAAAATCTAGAAACAGGCACAATGTAAGCAGCACGTGCTCCTTATTATTTAGGGAACAAACTAAAAAACATAGTGTTGGTTTATCATGGTTTAATAAATCAGTAACTTGCTAGAATCATTGTCAAGTTAATGATAATGATTAGAAACTTTCCTTGTTGAGGTCTGGCTGCCAGTAATTGGTGGATTGGTGGCAGATGAGAAGGAAGGAGATTGGAGAGGAAACAGAAGACCCAAGTTCTAATTCTGCTAGGGATATGGCTAGTCACATTCTTTTTCAGTTCTCTATTTTTTTTTTCCTTTGCTTGTTTAGCATTGAGTGGGCTTTTTTTCCATTGGTTGTAAAAGTGTGATTTTATTCTACTGTGAAATAAAAATAATCACTTCATTGTCTCTGGTGTTATTTGCTCTTTTTTGTTATCAATACCGCACAATTAATTACTAAACATAATAGTTTACAGATTGAGATTCCTCAGTGACAGTGGACTATTAAAAAAATAACTGAGGCATAGAAAGGAAAAAGTACAATATAAGCAAGCATTAACAATTATGAAATTATAGTAGACAGAGGGATAGAAATCTCTCCTTTACTCAACACGGAACAAACTTTCTATGAGACTGTAATGTATTTTATTTCAATTTCCGTGTTTTAAATAAAGCTAGACAGAGATTGGATTTGGTTTAGAGAAAAACAGTAAAGTTAAATAAGCCTATAGAATACTGGTCTATGAGGAATGGATAAGATCTGGAGAAGGAAGTAAAACGTGAATTAATACCTGTTATAAGAACACTAATCCATGATTCCCCATCTCTACAGGAAACTATCCAACAACAGTAAAAAAGAGTTTTACTGTTGAGAGAAACAGCAGCTTCTAGGGCTCTGAATTTGCTACTTTTGAGGAAGATTCAAAGGCCATTACTTGCAAAAGGCCCTACAAAATAATTTATCCACTTTCTGCCTATGATGTTTATATTATACTCTGGCCAGAGATTTTTTTGACGTCTCTTTCATCTTACATGTTCATATGAAAAGATGATAAATTTGATGATAAATTTTGATAAAGGACACTTTTTTTTACTTGTGGTAAGAAAATTTGTTAAGCTTTCTTTAGGTTTAAATTGTGATTTTTGATTTTTGAGATTGGATTTGAAGGTTCATTAAATATTTGATCACAGAAATACCTTTCTAAGAAAACTTATTTTATGTAAAGAAAAGATACTTCTTTAAAACATATACAATATGTATAAAACTTAATAGATTCCAGTTGTCTCTAAACACATCCTGTAGGTCTTTGGCTCTTGAAATTACAAAACTATGAGACTGTTGTGATCAAGATTTACATTTATAAATTAAATAGGACATTAATGTGATTGTGAAAGGAATGAGAAAGAAATAGTATCTGAACCAAATTATTTAAGCTGGCAAGTCCTGTAATATCTCTCTGTCAATTTCTTTATCTCTAAAATGAAAAGAATAATACTATTATGTGAGAGGTTTGCTGAAAGAACTAAGAGATAATCTTGGAATAGTGATTAGCAGAGTGAATGGGAAATGGAGCAGGTTTAGAAGTGTTAGCTATTATTTTTTATCTGATCAACATCTTAAGAATGTTTCAGTATAGTGCATATGACATAAAAATGTTCAAATACAATACATATTCTGATACCAAGGAAAAATTCCATATCAACTAGAAAGTTACACCACTGTAGTTTTAATTCTCTTTATTATTAAAAGTGTAAGGACAAATATTTTTTAAAAATCAGAGATAAGGTGGTATAAAGATAAGATAGTATTTGTAAAAATAAAAGCAGAATATATTCATTAGCACACAAAATGAATATAGATCTTTTTCCTGAAAAACACACAAGGACATTTAATATGGTTTTATCCCAAAGACAGACTTGGGAATATGAGCTAGGATGAAAGCATTTTCATTTGTAACTATGTATTGTCTCATGTGGAGATTGTGTGTGTGTGTGTGTGTATTTTTAAATACACTACTAGCACAAAGATTCTTAAAACAAATTTCTACCAAAAAATCAGAAGACTCAGTGTCTCAGGTAGTTATTTTGAACAAAGAAGTTATGGCATTTCATTTGATGTTATTTTTATGAAACTTTAGAATAAAAATTGCACTCATTTTTTATGTAGTCTTTCTCCTTCCCTTAGGTACAAGGAAGCTTTCTATTTTATTAAATTAAACTTAAAAACATATTGACATTTAAATGAGCCTTTATTTTTAGCATTTAAAAAAATTTAAGTTAAATCAAATTTCAGATGACATTGAGTAGTTTGATTTTTGTTTGCTATTTGAAATGATTTGCAAATATTAATGTAAACCTAAATAATACCTACGAAAGTATTGCCAAACTCTGCTTAACAATAGCATATGTTCTTTCATAAAAAGATTCATATGTATGCTTGCAAGCAAGCAAATACGAAAAGAAAATATATTTTGATGTTTGTTTCAGCAATAAGTTTCTCACAATAAGTATAATTGAACTTTGAAAAGTGGAAGTTAATGGCATAATATTCCTGGAGAAAATCTTTCCAATAGACTATGATTAATTTAATTCAGAAATAGTGTATAATTACAGTTTTTTAATTCTCAATATAGGTAAGCTCTATATAAGTTCTTTATATAAAGAAATTTGTTTAACATTGTTTAATCTTGTGTTTAAAATATTTTATGAACCAATTTAGGAAACAGTGTCTATAAATCAAATACACAAATGAACCACAGTATCTAGATTTAGGATTACTTGATTGCTGGTATATTGTTTAACTATATTTGTGCATTAAAAATAAAAATACAACAACAGAACAAAACAACTGAAAACAAAAGAAACCAAACACTCATTTCCATAAAGAGACATTTAAAATTTCTACATGATTTAGAGTTTTTGTCACCCAAATTTTAATTTCTAAGTCATTCAAATATGTTAACTTTAAATTTGGAGAAGCAGGCAATAATAATAATACTTTTATTCCTTTGACTATTAAAATGAACAGTTAGCATATCATAAATGAGTGCAGTCACCTAAAAGGTTTTCGAGGATACTAACTCATTGCATTTAATGTAGAAAAATTCTCATACCAAGCTATTTTCATCATAAAAATTTTCAGAGTGTAGCTGTCTGTAATATAATACATTTTGTTGTTCTAATGTGTTGATTACCTAAAGAAAAGGAATATTAATTCTTCTTTCCTGGAGGTCCATTAGAGCACTGTAGCAGAGTGAAATGCTATGAGAGGTAACATTGTTTTTGAGAATAATTTCAGGTAAAGCAAACTGATTCAAAGAAATACCACTCAGTCAAGATGATGGCACTCTAATGGTTGGTGTCTTAATTTTGATTGTGTTCTGGCATTTAGAAATCCAGATTATTCTGATTGCTAGGTCCTCCTTTGTATCTGACATTTTGTTCACAGCAACTGAAAGGCTAACTTAAAAGTGATTACACACTAAAATATGTCAGTATGTTTTAAGAGAAACAACTGGAAATAAAGGAAAGAAAAGGTGCTGAAATTAGGAAAGGGAGAAAATGTGGGTTGTTTCTTTTTGTTTGTTTGTTTTGTTTTGTTTTTGTTTTCCTTAAAAATATAATGAACAACTACCTGGGGATAACCAACAATCCTAGAGTACTTTACCTGACCTGACTCATCAACTGTTAATGCATGACTGAGCTTCAGTGATCGCTAACTACTGATATATTCACTAAATATAATAACAGGTTGTGTATGAGCAGGTTATATATAAAACATCTAAGGCTATAGAGTTAAAGTTTAATTTCTAGATAATCAATCCTACTAATAAAGTACAGAATATTTTTGAACAGCAGATTGACTATAAGTTGCTGTTGTTCCCAAAATTCAAGACTCCTTAAGGTGTGTGTAATATTGGCAATAACACCTAAAACATGGATGTGAGTGATGAGGAACACAAATCTTGAGACAATTATCTGTAGTAGTCATGGTCTGAAAGCTGTTAATCTCAGTCCCAAATTCCTCGGCTTTTCTAAATCTCCAGGTCCATTTTTAATAGGCTCAAAGAAACAATTCTGTCTTTTTGTTGACATTTGAATTTTTAGCAACCTCAGGACCTTTTCTTAGACTACTTCAGCCTAGGCTACTTTAAAACAGACTTTATCCTCAAGGATTTTTAAGAAGTTATTATTTTTAAGAAACATAAGACAAAATCATCTTCCTTATTTCAGAGTTACATTCTATGTACTGAAAACTACATAGCTAGGTCTTCTGCAACCTGTGAATGAATTGGCATTAACAAAGTTGTTTAGGCAGGGGCATGCTTTTATTTTACATTTTAAAATTAACTGTAACCATATAGAAATTGTGTTGAGCTGTGACTGTAGTTTAGAACATTATTTAATGATTCAGAAACCTGTATATTGCCTGTTTTTTTTTTCTGAGTATACCATAGTAGCCTTTAAAAGATTTTGCTTTATGTAGTTATCCATTTCATTAATATAGAAAGTAGCAGTAGTATTCTAATAGGAGAACAAATGTAGGTTAGGTCATACTAACTGTATTTCTTGATTTTTTTTCATGTTATAGACAGAGTAGAGTATGTATCTCATGATTTAAAAATAAACCCAAAACTTAATCAGAAATCAACAATCTGCATGCATGATTTGAATTTTTACCATATAATCTTCCTGCCAAATTATTAATAAAGGGCTTGTGAAATTAAACATTTTAGTAGCTGATATTAATAAATATATTTAGTGAGTAAAACAATATGCTTTTATATTTTAAGTTGAACAGTCTTTATTAGAACGTCTTTGGAGTGATGTTTCATATTTTGTCACCTCAGTTCCATTAAGGATAATATTGATATTAAGAAAATTCTTATTCTTGAAAAACAGAAATATAGAAATTCACAGCAAAAAAAAAATGGGTTCCTACTTTCCAAATGCACTTTTTTTTTACTAAATTTTTTACTAAATATTTTTTCTGTTTGACTCTAAGTGACTTTTGTATGTTAGCTCTCTATTTTAGATCATTTTCCCTTAAAAATATGTGTTTTTCCAAAATTAAGAGCAATGGACTCACAATGACCCATGATTCTGGCACCTGTCTTATTTAGCATTTTTTATGACAGTGATAATAATTTACATGATCTAGCTTAAGCAAAAATGGAGGTGCAAGAAACTTCTTTGAAGAAGGCAGACAATGAATCTAGGCAGACAAGATAACAAACCAGAATTAAGAGCAGGAACCCTATCAATTTCCTCTGTCTCAATTGCTCAGTCTTTCTTTTTACATATTTGTCTTTGTCTCTTTTTCTATTAATATTTGATTCCAAGACCATAAAAAGTTAGCTCCTGTTTGTAGTTTTTCTTCATTAAGTTGAACTAACCAGCAGGATTTGCCTACTTGTGATTCCAGATTCACTGTAAAGGGATTCTGACAGGCTGTTTGGGTCAGATGCTCACGTAGGTCAAGCATCTGTGATTGGAAAAGAAATTGGCAGATTTCTGTGCAATTTCAAAAAACTGGGAAAGAACTACGCAGGCAAAATAATAGTTGAATACTGTAGCATTTTAATTAAACTCATTTATTGAAAAGTCATTCATATAACTGATAAAATGAGTAAGATGTACATTCTGAATGTTGAGACTACAGAAGCTGAATACATCATTGTAGTATAATACAGACAGTGGAGTTTGGTGATGATGATAAGAGAGAAATAGGATGTTAAGGATTAGTAGATTTCATCCTCCTGGGAATATTTAAAATAGAAAAGATTTGAAAATGTATGTGGTCAGTAAAGAAGGCCGTATTAAAAGGAGCAGAATTGATCTCAGAATTGAATAGAGATTGGTTGAGTAAAGTCTTAAAGTGAAGAAAAGAGGAGGAGGAGGTGAGAAGTGCAACAAGATTACTTAAAATTTTGGGAGCTTATTCTTCAACCAAAGAGGGATAAAAAAGTTAGTACAGATTGAGTGTTTAAAGTAGAATTAATTTGTATAGACATAATAAAGCTTAGAATATTTATCAGTAGTATTTAATATCATAGGTGGAACTAAAGCTTCCCCCCATTTCCTAGTCCTGTTTCTTCAGTTCTTTCCCTGTTTGATACTTACGGGGTCAGTAATATTGACATGTCTGACTACACAGATGACTGTGAGGAAACAGAGATTGCATGTTTATGGCTTTTCGTAGCTTTCAAAAGAGTATGATTTCTAAATTTATTTCTTAGCAGTTTTAAGTTACTACATGGTTACATATAAAATAGTAATTTTAATAAAACGAGATCTTTGATGGCATTAAAGTTTTTTTAACATTCTTTTTGTTCCCTTTTATCTAATGTTTAGCTCATGGTGGTAGGTTTCTTATTACAGTGAATTGAGTTAATTTTTTAAAATAACATTTTTTTGTTAGGCTATATCAAAGGTGTGCTACAATCAACATGTATCACCTTCTTATTTTTCTGAAGTTTATAATTCAAACAGTACATTAATAAAGTTTATCTCTTGAGTTTCATAAATTCTCTTCTTGGCATTTGTTTCCATATTCAATTGGCAGTATAAGTTGAATCTTTACAGATACAAATGCTAGTATTTTTTATTTTTGTTTTTCATTAACTCTTTATAAACTTTTTTTTGGAGAAAGCATATCTACTGTAGCTTGTACACATGTATGCATGGAGTGAATCTATCCAAGGTACTAGAAATTTTTTTATTATAAGATTTTAGGAATATATTATGTTATGGTGAATGACAAGAAGCTATAATAATAAGTAAGTTAAAAAATGATGGTAATGTCAGAAAATAATAGGTCATAGATTCCATTTTTGAAGATCACTTTCCTCCACTAAAATTTCAGTAACAACAAAAATCAAATACCTCGCCAAAATCAAACTCTGTAATGCCTGTAACACTTTAAAGAAAAATTTCATTTTTAAATACAGTTTGGCTCTAAATGCAAGCAAGAATTTACCAAACTGTATAAAGTATTATAAAAAGTTGAATTACTACTTTATAAAATAGAATGAAATTATTTGCTTTCCCAGTGCTAAAAATATTCAAAATGGTGGTTTAGAATCTTTTAAACCTACTTGTAATAAAACAGGCCTTCTTCTATATTTTAAAAAAAATTCATTTATAAATTTATTTAGTATATATAATACATTAGCCAATGTGCTAAAAGTTGGGTACTAGGGATATAGAAATGAACAAAATATATTACTGTAGTGCTTTTTTTAAAAAAAAAAATACAGAGGTTCTTAAACTTTGGTATGAATCAAAATCACCCAGAGAGAGTTTGTTCAAACATAGACTGTTAGGTCTGACACTTAGAGTCAGTATTTCTGATGTAGGATCCAGAATTTGCATTTCTGCCAGTTCACATATGTTGTTGATATTTCTGGTCTTGGGACCACATTTTGAGAACAGCTGTGCTAAAGGAGGTAACACTGTCTAAATACAAAGGGTCCAATTAGGCAACCCTCAACCGACCCAGGCCAATGCAGTCTTTCCTTCTTCTTTGTAATAGGAAAGAATCCTCAAATTATATAGTTGCTTATCAAATTATCAAGAAATTTACAAGGTCAGGTAAATATAATTTTCAAAGACAAAGCTACCTTGTTTATCCCAGTAAAAATGTATCATCAGCATTATGTCTTGATTTCCAATTTAATCATCACTTTATATTAACATAAAGCTTTTGTGTCTGATCTTTTGGTAACCATCCAATTTTCCATAGTCTTTTAAATGTGATGGCCAGGGGTTTATTTATTGCAATAATTAAGATGGATAGCAGCATGCCAGCTGGAATGACTACACTTATATTTATTGTATAAATTAGTTTCCTTGTATAAAAGCCTCTTTAATGACTTTTGCTTTAGTCATATCTTTTGTACTCTCAACCATTAATTCCTGCATATTTACAAGAGCTATTTTTAAAGAAGTTTTAATATTTACCAATTTTTAATCATTACTAATTTATGTCTACAGTTCTTTCCTTTCACTTTATTCTTTCTGCCAAAAGCAAAGGGAAAAAAAAACAAACTAGGACTCATAGACTTTTTTTTTTAAACAAAGAAACTATCTTCATACTTTTGTACTTTGTTCTACTTCTCAACCCTTTTTCTTGTGAATGTTAAATGACTTTGGGCAGTTCACTGGATTTAACTAGAAATACAACTTCAAATGTAAATGTCTTACAATATGTATTTGAAATTTCTGTCAAATACAGGTAGCAAAAGGTTTTTATTGTTTTTCAAATGCTACTTAATCTTGGTAGTCTTTTCCATTTCAAAAATAAATGTGCCTCAGGTCCTATAGAAACTATTTATATAAGGTTCAGTGATTATATTACTTCTCTGTCCATCATTACACCCAGTGCATTTGTGGAAATGTTTGCTGACCTGACTATTTTTGTTTTTACATTTTAGCTTCAAAGAGAATTTCATGCCTGTTTTCTTTTTAAAGTTTAGGGTGATTGTTGTTGCCATATTTACATTTTTCATCCTTCACTTTAAACTTTGTAACTGTGAAAACAGAAATAATAGTGTAATATGTCAGAATATTACTCTATTATCCATATGTCAAATTACTAGCTAAAACATTGCAGCATAATTAATAAATATCAGTGGCAATAAATATATGTATTCATATCAAGAATACATATATTATGACTTATATAAGATATTTGTTATTAGTTATTTTCATAATTTCTTAATGGTTTAATACTATATCTGGACGGTTTTATGAGTTTGAACCAGTCTTTTGGTCTATCCATTTCTGATCACCCAAACAGGGAAAATCTGACCTCTCTGGAAAATCTAAATGAACTAGTCAGTTCACAGGAAGACAACAGTCACTCTGTTTGGAACACTTTGACTCCTTTTCAGCAGTCACTATTGGCCTGAGAATGCAGAGAATGCTTGCCCGCTGGCTAAAATTAACTTGGTTGACACACATCCTGAATCTCTTTGTAAAACCAAAAAATAAAAAAATCCAATAAATCCCAAAAAAACAACTGTTCTTAAAAAGCAAGCAAGCAATTATCTTTATCCCTTTCCTACTACCATCATTTATTTATGTCACTGACTTGTCAGTATCTTATTTTTTTATACTGTGCTGGGCATAGAACACATTACCTGTGACATGCTAGGCAAATGCTCTACCACTAAGCTAAACCTCTTTTTCTTTATTCTTACATACAGATTTTATATTTTCTCCACTTTCTGCTTTAAAATAGTTGAGTTTAAATTCACAGTAGGAGAAAGGAGTGAATACAGGGTGAAAGCTATAAATTTAAATATACCAAAGAAGAATGAGGAAGATACATGTCCTTCCTTTCCATCATCAATAATATGATGGGATATCTTTCTTACAACGTGTTTGTGATATTTGAAAGCTTGTAATCTACCCTGTGAAATATATTTTATTTATTGAGTGCAGGAAGAGAATAGTAGAGAAATTAATCTATTGCTTAGAAACTGCAGTTGGGTAAAACAGGGTTTAAATTCCTGCACAGTCGCCAGCTCTTCATGTGTTGAGACAGTTGTTTTGGGCTTTTGATTTAGCCAGTGAAAGAATAATAGGTTTTGAAAACTATTCTTTTTGAGCTCTAAATGTCTAAATGCCCTAAATCTCATTTAATTTCTCAACAGAAAATATAAACAAAGCATCATTTATATTCCTACAAAATATTTTAAAAGGATTTCAAAATAAAAATAATTAATTTTGTTCACTGTTAAGCAAAAAATTAAGATTAGACTGATCTGGTACAATGTGTCATTTCATTTATATAATGATTTTGTTAAAGCCCCTCTATAGCATAAATATGTAGCAATGATATAGACTGTGTAGCATGTTTTAGCCTCATTTCAGAAATATGTCAAATGCCTCTTCCCACACTCAGGTAAAAGTTACCTTGAAGATGGGTTGATGTGGTTGTGGTTGAGGGAGTGGCAGGATTTGTGGGGTGCAGAACAGTCCAGAAACTGATCTGTTGCTTAGAGACTGCGGTTGGATAGACCAGGTTGAAATTCCTTTACAGTTACCATTTTCCTATGTTCTTTTGAGAAACTTGCTTCAGGCTTTTGATCACTTGCTTTGTAATGTTATTGAGATGATTAAATATTTAAGACCTGTCTTAAAAGCATTGTGTACACAGAATGGGAACTCAAGAATGAATGCTATTATTAAAAACTCCCATTGAAGATAAAACTCGTACTAGTTATACACTGCACTGTGAGAATTATGTGGCACCTCCATTTCCCTTAGAAGTTGAATGCAGATGAAAATACAATAAGGAAGATAATCTTTGGACATATTTGTCATAAGAAATCTCCTGTTTTTCAGTAAACTCTTGATTGCTCTTAGTGCCATTGTCTCTTCATTCACTTATCTAGTGAGTTTTTCTTTAAGTGTTCATTATGTTATGAGCATAGAATAACACGTAAACATAACAGTAGTTTCACTAACCCTGATCTTTCCTATCATTGGATATGACCAGGTGACCTAAGTGCCCTACAGAAAATGTCTCCAAACCAGTGATTTAGACTGCCTTATAATCATCTTGGACATTTTAAGAAATACTAGCATTTAAGAAATAAGGTGTTTCACCTTAGAAAATTAAATAAAAATCCCTTGATCCACGGCCCTGGCATCAGTATTGTTCAAAAGCTGTGGAGTCGATTTTAATATATAGTCACAACTGAGAGCCTCTATTTGAAAAGAAAAAGAAACAGCAGTGACTATGAGTGATAGAAATATTGCCTTAGGGCCAGTCATGGTGGCACATGCCTGTGATCCCAGCACTAGGGAGGCTGAGGCAGGAGGATCACTTTGAGTTCAAGGCTACAAAGTGAATTCAAGGCCAGCCTGCACTTCTTCATGAAACCCTGTCTCAATAAGCTGAAACATACACATACATGAATAGTGCTTCAGAAACTTTACCAAATATCCTCATTACAGGTTTCAAGTTGGCAGTTTATACGGAAAGCAAGTAAAACATCTTGTTTAGTAATTTTAGTGAATTCACTTAATGAAGATTTTCTATCAAGAAATGTGCCAAGTCTAGACACTTTGTTGTATTGTTAAAAATTTCCTGTTTAACAGTAAATGTATTATTATGTCAAACATTGCCAATAAAAGCTATATAATTGCTAGGAGTTTGAGCCAAGGTTTTCCATATTTTTAATACACTTTATTTTTTTAAAGAACTCTTGAGTTCACAGCAAATAAATGAAAGGTACAGAGTTTCCCGGTGTGGTTCTTGTCCATCCACATGCATGGCTTCACTCATTATCAACATCCCTCACCAGACTGATAAGTTTGCTACAGTTGATGAATCTGCATTGACATACCATTAACACCACCCAGAATCCATAGTTTGCATCAGGGTTCCCTGGAGATGGTGTATATTCTTTGGCTGTGGGAAAATGTATAATGGCATTGATTTGTATTTTTTTAAAGAAAAAAAAATTCAAAGCAAGATAATTAGAGGGTAAAAATGGTTATTGCCCACATGAATTTGAATTTGGTATTTGTATCATCAAAGCATTGATTTTATCATATCTACATTGTCACCTTTTGATGTTATGACAGGGCCATCCGAATGCAAACTGCTGGCAGTTTTACTTTGCAAACCTGCCAATCTGGGTTATTCAAAACTAGCACAATGGAAAAGGCATACTGGGCAGGCTGCATTAGAAACAACAAACAGTCTTACTGTAGAAGAAAGTAGCATTAGTTATGACATCTACCATGGAGTAAATCAGAGAGTTGGTTCAAAGTAAATTAGGCCAGAAAGGTTAACGTTCATTTTGTGTCTGTGTGTGTGTGTGCACACGTGCGCACGCGTGTGTGTACTGAAGTATTGTCTGCACTCCTTGGAAACAGACTTGCTTGCTAGCTTGGTTTATAATCCATTGTTTATTTATTTATAAATATAGATGCTCTTTTATTCTTTCTTTCTGAAGCAGACAGGCTTAAACTGGCTTAACAACATGTTAGTAACACAGAGACTGTAAAATCTCATTTTACAGTAAATACATTTTGACCCATTATCAAATTGCTTCATCCCCATACTTGAGATTCTTCATCTGTGAAAAATGTCCAACGAGTGCCCTATGTTCCCATGGGTGTTTTTATGAAGAATATATGTTAAAAATAATTACAGGGCACTTTGAAAATACGAGCCATTATGAAAAAGTTAATAATTTTCAGAAAGTCCTTTGACATAAAGTTACAGAGGAAAAACTAAAATATTTCTCATTATAGATATTTTAAAGCAATTTAATACTGGTTTGGCCCTATGTTTTTTATATTTATGTAGCATCCTTCTTGTAACCCATTAATGGATTTGGTAATTATTATATAATATTGAAAGACCTATGTAATAGACAACCATTCAGTGATTGATACTAATAGAAAAAAATGAATCTAGGTTTTACAAACTAACAAACTGTCAAGAAAGGTTCAAAAAGCATAAAGGACCAGGAACTGTAGAGTCCTTGTCTGAATAAGTTTTGTTTTATATCTTTGTTAATTGAACTTCCTCAAATGTCATAGTTTTGGAAAATGTTGGGAGAATGTATAAATAATAATATGAAATATAAACATTCATCACCATGATTAAATTTTATATTAGAAGCACAATAACATCTGATATATTAAAACAATATTAATAGAAATTTAGAGAACAAATGAATACTCATCATATAATAAACAATGATAAAATACTTATCTAAATTTAACAATTCTGGTGTTGACAGTTTGAATTCTATGTATTTGTGCTTGTAGTTGGGAAATCTTGCTTTAAACAGACCTAGTTTTAAATCAAAATTATAACACTTAGCTAGTATTGTAACACTGATCTTGAACAGGTTAATGGTATCTTTGTTTTATATTTCCTCATTTCTAAAATATTTATTTCCTCATTTCTAAAATAATATTTATATCAGTGTTCTTTTGAGGATTAACATCATTAACAGCTTTATACAATAAATGATATTAAGTATATGTCAGTAAGCATTATATTTTTTAATTATTGTGGTTTTAAATGTATCTGATAAACACACTCTTAGGTAGTGATGGTGAAACTTATGGAGACCAAGTGTCCAAACTACTTATGGTGTCATGACCAGGCATCCATACTCCTTTCTGAGCACTGGAATGGCCCCATTTGTACTGTTATCTGACTCAGCTGCTGGGTTGTTATGCTGACAGAGAGGGCTTTGTGTGCTCACTGTGGCACATGTGTTGTAGATTTGTCACCACTACTCTGTAGTTTAGATTAAATATTACTGTTTAGAAAGTTATCAAGGAGTACATTTGTATAATATTTCTAGTATTTTTGTATACATTTACTTCTAATTAAGGATGCAAAATAGTTTATCTTCTTTCATCATTCCAATCTCATACAATCTCCCGGGGTGGGGGGTGGTAGTTTAGAGCAAGTGTAGACTCAAACACATTTAACTTCTATTTCCTATTCTGGCACTAATAGACAAGTGCTGTATATGTCTTTTAGCTTTAGTAGTCATCTTTAAAATAAGAGAATTTATAGCTAACTAGTAGGTCATTTGCAATTATGAATATAACAGTGTCAAAAATCTCTATCATTACTGTATAGCAGTCTTACTGTGGATTAAATAATGTGTCCACAAATCCTCCTTATTGCAGTATGTAGTTGATCATCATAGGCTTCCTTGTAATTACAGGCTTATTTTATGGAAGAAATGCAAAACGAAAGTAATCAGAAAATAATATGTGAAATATTTTTACTGAAATTTTATAGTTACTGAAAAGGAAAATAGCGTAGTAAAAGGTTATTTAGGCATAAAATTGTCATGTATTACAATGTTATCTAATTTAGCAAATTTAATGCTTACTATATACAAAACATGAACAATGCTGATGAGGGAAGGAAGATAAAATAAATAAATTAGATACAGTCCTGCCATTAAAATCCAGTGATTAACAGATACAGTTTCAGATAAGCAGTGAATGTGTTTGGAGAGATGAATATTCACAGTACTTTGAGATTGAAAAAGAAATAAAATTAGTTGTAATTGAGATGAATTGGCTAGCCTTCTTATGCAGATGACCTGTAAAGGCTGAGAGGCCTGCTGTGAAGTTTCAGGGTAGTCGAATAACATAAAGCATCAGATTTGTGACTGCTCCTAGCAGATTCAGGGAACTGAAATAGAGGATGCTAAGTGTATATATATATATAGTTGTGTTTATTTGTAAGAAACAGGCTATTTGACTGCAATGGAAGATACATATCAAATGCTTAAATTATAATTAAATTGAAGAAGGATTTGAAGTCTAGGTCAAACTATTTAATCTTATTTTGTATACATTGGGACTACTTCAGAGGCTTTTTGCCAGAGGAGTGGAAAGACCTAATTTGTGTTTGAGGAAAGTAGTTCTGATGCTAATGTTTAATGTGTTCACAGAGTGTGAATTTGAAGGCAGTTAGGGAGCAATGGTGAAGTTAAGGGCAAAAGTCAAAGATAGTCTGACCTGAAATCTCAGCAATAAAATTAGAGCTGACTCAAGATATATTATTGCTAGAACATCAACAAAAAACTCTAGCTTAGATATTTTTGGCTTCTCTCAAAAGTACTATTTTGCATGAGTTGAAAGTCTAGTAGCCTGAAAATGTTACCTAGTTCTCTCTACATGTGGGCATAGTTGGTAAGTACCCTTTTTTCCAAAGCTTATTTACTGAGAGACTTCAGGTAAGATGCCTGTATTTGCTTGTTCTCAAAAATATAAATTACTTGCCTCTATTTAGGTTTCACAGAAATTTTAGGGATTAACCAGTTGAAATGACATTTTTTAAAAGAACTATAGAATGTACAGACAAATATATCTTATTTGCCTAACTTCCACTGTGTTTTGAATGGAAAAAAGGAAGAAATTGTATACAATTGAGCAGAGAACATCAAAACAAGTCCTTAAAGACCAGACTTTATGTAGGACATGAAGATTTCTTTCTGTCCATTGAATATTTCTTTTATAAGAAAACAACTTGTTGACCATCCCCAAAGCCCATTAATGTTAGACATGGAAGTAATTTAGGTATTTATTTGTTCTCTGAAAATTATGAGGATAAGCATGTTAAATTAAAGATAAATTAGACTTATTTGAATATATAACCTTCTGTTCATTACTGATAGAATTGTGTTTTGTATTTTTCCTATCCATTTTTTTCCTTTGTGTCTTCTGGTTTTTTTCAAATTATCCTGCTAAATTTTTGTCAAAAGTTTATGTTCATTATATTTTCACCAATAGTTAGTCTTGATTCAATTATAAATGAACAGCAGTGGATTCTACAAAGGACATTCATCTCCTTGAGTTTACCATTATTTTGTAGGTTATCTAGTTAAAATATAGAATAATTCAAATATTTTAGAGTCTAAAGCAAGTATATGTTATACTTTGGCTTTGCTTCTTTAAATTTGATTTTCTTTACTGTAGCTTTGTACTTTTTGAGACATCCAGGTAAGACATTAGGTACTTGATGCATTATCCACCTGTACTGCTTAAAAGATGGTACATAGGGGCTAGGAATTTAGCTTAGTGGCTTAAGTGCTTTCCTGGTAAGTGCAAGGTCATGAGTTTGAGCCTCAAAAAAAAAAAAAAAAAAAGATAGTACATAATGTTCTTTGAGGCAGTCTTCTAATTTCACTTGTCTCCAAATTCGGCTTATTTTTATCAGTCTCTGCTGGTCTTCTTATTCTTTGTTCTGTCATTCTCAATATGAACCTTCTCTTTTTCTTGAAAAGAGGTCATCTGGACTGCCCTTGCCACTGTTTTTATTTAATAATAAATTGGCTAGGATGTCTCTATGTATCTTTTAGATCATAAGGGGAGACTTGACCATGCTTTGAGCTGTCTTTTCTTATATTAACATTTAATTTCTCATTCATATTTTTTCTTCCATCCTATCCAGTTCCCATTGGCACATAGCAATTATATGAAAATTGATTAAATTGAGATAATAAGTATAGCTAGGCATAGTGCCACACACCCATAGTTTGCACACTCTGGGAAGCTGAATTAGGAGGATCAGTGGTGTTGATGCCAGCGTACATGCCAAGACCTTGTATCAATATACCAAAAATACCTCGAACAACTACAACTTCAAAGGTGATATTATGGCATTATGAGAAAATGTACATATATAATATGATACATATATGGTAATTATAAAATAATGAATATGAAGCACTTAGCTCAGTCAGTTTCTGACACACAAGAGTTCAACAATTAGTTATCAACAATAACAGTGTTACTAATGTGAAATTGGACCGCATTGCTCTTTTTCCTGTTTTCAGTTGGTAGCACCACCATCTGACCAATTTTTGGACCAGCACCCTGAATTATCTTCAACATATCTTTATCCATTAAATCCTGTGTATAATCATTCAGCAAAGTCTACCAGCCCCATTCCTAGGTTTCTCTTGCTTCTCAACACATTTTCTGCATTTCTGTACATTGTCATCATTCTCAGTACGAGCCACCACTTTGCTGCAATATATTACTTATCTTCCCACATTTCTCTTTAATGTTCTACAGTTTATTCTCCCAACATAGATTTTTACAAAATTCATATTTGACCATGTTACCACTTGCTTAAAATGTTTCAGTAGTATCTCATAAACTCTAATGTACAGTCTAAAATTCTTGAAATGAGCTGTATTAAAAGCCTATTGTGATGTATTCTTTGCCTAATTCCCTAGTGTTCTTCATTTCTTCTTTATCACCTTTGTTCCTAAGTTTCAGCTTTACTAAGCATCTGCTATTTCCCAAAAATTCTCTCAGGCCCCTCCTCCCAATACTTTCATACATTTCTTCTACTTGTCACTTCCAGCGCTCAAGTTTCAGTTGTCTAGCCCATGCTGAGTTTTTTTCCCCAGAAACTTTCCTGATTGCAATACTCCCTCTCTCCTCACTCCACCCCTGCCAACCTATTATTAAATCCTGTAGAACATATGGTATTTCTACTTTTAATGTATGGTGCTTTCTCAGTCAAGTGCTGAAGATCTTTAATTGCTAAAGTTCTTGAGGGCGGAAACAATTCTCATTACTTTTACCACTGTGGACCAAATACACAATATGGATTTTAAAAAAAAACCCTGATATTTGGTAAATAGTTGTTGATTTAAATGAATGAACTAGATATTTAGTAAATAACTTTTGAATGAAATGATAAATATTGTTAATGAATACAAATCCCAGCTTGATCACTTAAAACTGTTTCATTGAACATATTACTTGATGTCTCGTGTGTGTGTGTGTGTGTGTGTGTGTGTCTCCCAGGGATGGAAGCCTTTTCATGCACCTATATCTCCAGTCATTTATTTATCTTTAATTTTGACACAGGATCTTGCTAAGTTGTTATGCTTTTGCCTTAGCCTCCTAGAGTGCTGGGATCACAGTCATGCGCCACCACTACCAGCTTCAGGTTTTTTTTTTTTTTTTTTAACTCAGGAAACTGTGAGATAATTATACTTTTTGTATTTATTGTGAAAGTTCAGTGAGGAAACATGTAAAGCACTTAGCTTTTTTAGGATGTATTTTTTTAAATGCTACTTCCTCTTTTCCCCATTAGTATTTAAAAATGTCCTTTTGAAGTAGTACCAGTAATTTTGATCAGTCTTTCACACTTCTTCTGTTTTATTGCATGTTGTTTTAGGACATGCAGAATATGATTTCTTCCCTCTTGTGAATATTTTTTGAGTTATTGATACTTAGTCATTTTATTACATTGGGGGATGGAGAAATTACTACCTTGTTTTTTAATCAAGAATATTTTTTTTTGCCTTGACTTACTAACAAATGGAATGATCTAAAGATTAATTGTCCTTTTACTGATTGTTTTGAAGTGTCTGATTATGTGCTGTGTTAATGCTGACTCAACCTGAATAAGCAATGTGTTTCATTTTCATTTCCTCCTAATTAATGTATAGCCATGCTCGTTCTTCTTTATGAAGGTCTTTAAATTCATCAAATATAAGTTCTAATGCAAGCTCTGTATGTTTATAAAATGCTTTTTAGTTTTTTAAAAGTAAGACATAATAAATGGATTGAAGAAGTGACTCTTGGTTTTAAGAATATTAAAATGCAGTCTTCAACTATTTTAAAATTAGATTTAATTTTTCACATGGGACACTATATGTGTTGGCTAGCTTTAGAGTAAGAATTTAAATACTCAAAATTCTTTGAAGTTAATTCTGCATTAAGACACAGCTGAGAGATTGAATATGATACCATTTCTCCTTACATCTGCAGTCAAGCAGATGTGCTTCTTTCAATCAATTTGTACAACCATGAGAATAAAAAGAAAAAAAAAATTAGTTAATGACAGTTCAGATTTACTTCAGAGAGCAAAGTTTTCTGATACGGTATATTGTGAAGTTTGAGGAATGGGACTTTTCTCATCTGATGTATATGTGTTTGTTTTTATTTTACTAAGTTGCTTTGATGCACTAAGGCTCATTTACTTGAAAGTTTGGGTAGGTTTAATATTAGAAAGATATGGCTAAATAGGGGATTAACAGTTTTTAAAAAAGAATTCTATGTATTTAGGACAAACCAGTGTTTAATATTATATTCAATTTTATCTTTAGTTCTTCTATTTTCCTGTGTATTTACTGTAGAAAACAATGCTACTGATGGGAAATTAAATTTTTCCTCATTTCTTATTTTTTAATATCAAACACCAATACATTTCCTTGCATTTTTCATGCACTATTATCCAGTTATTCCTTCTTTTCTACCATTTGCTAAATTTTCTCATAATTAGAACTTGCTTATCAATTTCCATGTCTGTTTCCTTGAACAGTTAATATATTCTTCTTTTCCCCAAAATTCCAGTGGATCTGCTGAGTTTGGACTAATACTACAATGTGCATAAATTACATAGGCAATTTGATTTCTAAGTCACATTCAGATTGACACTGATTGTTTACATTGTTGATTTTGAGAAAACATTGTAATAAGCTCAGACTAAATAAGATTTAACAAATAGGAATGAAAGAACAAGGATCAAGGAAGCCTTAATGGTTGAAGAGCACTGTTGGGAAAAGGAGGTGGTACACAAAAAGAATGTTTCATTGCAGTCATCTTGACAGTTGTTAACACTGGGGATATAGCTCAGTGGCATAGCACCTGCCTGGAAAGCATAAGGTCCTGAGTTCAATTCTCAGTAACAACAACAACAAAAGAATTGGTAAAGGGAGTGCCCCAACTGAGTCACAGACAACATAAATAACTGTGGTATTTTGAGGGCCATTTTGACAGGGGAAGCCCAGAAGCAAAGGAGAAAATGAATATAAAGAGCCAAATTTTGTTAGACCTTAAATGAGATAGTAATCAAATTTCCCATAGGGAATTTTTAGAAATATAGCAGACTAGAAATCGTAAGTATTCCCAGAAGATGTTTAATTTTCCAGTTAAACTGAATACTGCAAATCTGAGACTTAACTGTGTGTTGTAGTCAAACTAAGTAGGTAGTTACAAGAAATTAAATTTCCCTAGAGAATGAATAAAATAATAATGACATGTCAGTAATTATGGTATCACATAGTTACATTTTGAGCAAGGTGAAATAGTAAACATAGTGTTCAGTTTTATTCCTCAAAACAAATATATGTTGAGTGCCTACTTTTTGTATGCTTGGTATAACTATAGGTGAATTGTTCCAATTTTCTGAATACGTGTATAGTGTCCTGAAGTTGTAGTCTTAAAAGTTTAAACAGTGATTTTCCTTGTTTACTTTCTACCTACCTTTATTTTTTTCTATTCTACCTTACTTCACCCTCCTTGAGATTCTATCTTTTATTTTTAATGTAGGGACTCAAGGGGTTGAAGTTCTGCATTCTTATGGCTGATTCAGCCTGAGGAGAGATCCTGACCTTGCCTAGCCAGAAGTCTCACTTGACCAATCCAAAATGTTGGGTTCTGTTGTTTTTAAAAGTCTGGAGAAGAATACAAGAACATTAGCAATAACCATGTTAAAGCAACATTGGCCAAAAATTAAAAGTAGAATATTGGTGAATAATGGCTGCAAAAATGTTTAGTAGAAGTCAAACAGAGTTGCACAGCATTTGGTATAAGGCTTGTGTATTTAATATTGACCTTCATTTGTTCATAGGTGTTAACCCAAGATAGAGTTTTAGGTGCACACAGTCCTTCCTATCTCATCATGAAAAAATCTAGTGTCTGGTTTTAATTATAACAGTAACCAAATAATACATTATATAAAGATATCTATGTTTCTAGGTGACCATTGGGTCAGTGAAATTCTTACAGGGGTCAGAACCTGTTAAAAATTCTTAAACAAAATTTCTCTTTCCAAAATGACAAGTATTCCTGTTTTGTCATAGAGAGACAGTTCCCATATCTAATATCTTGGAAAGAGCTACCTTTAAATGTTCCTCTGCCTTTCTCTCTTCCAATTTTCATTTTCCTTTTTATTTTTAATTTCTCATAAAAGTGAGTTGAAGTTGCTTGTACAATGAAAACATACACTTTAGAGATCTTTTATATATAAGGTAATAGTGGTCAGAAGTGGTTTAAAAGGAAAGTGAATATTATACCAGAATTATGCATGAGATAGTAATTGACTTTGTTTGCAAAACATATCATTGGCAACATGGGGTACTGGAGACAGCCTTGACACCGATATGACGAAGTTGCTATGCCATATGACAAATAAAAGTTCAGGCAAATTGTTTAGCATCCATGCATCTTAGTAATCTCATTGTTAAGTAGGGCCTATAAAACCTACCTTTTAGCCCTGTCATTTTATTTAAATAAAATTCAAGTATGTGTTGCACCTTATATAGCATTCTACACATTGAAGATACTCATGAAGTTCCTAGTGCTTTTTCCTCCACTGCGCTCAATCCAGTGGAAGGAAAGATACAAGGTGATTATGTAGCTTCCATCTTTTAAAAAATAAATAGAAAAGGATTTATGAAAATAAAAAAATTAGTTCAAAAGTAAGAACTACTTCTTGTGATATTTTAGAAGACCTTCAGGAACAAAACAAGATGTTTAGTACAATTTAAAAATTCATAGATATGTATTCAAGTAACCTTTTTATATGCTTAATAATTCTACAACAGTTCATTGACATGGAACTCAAGACCTGTTAATGAACATCTAAGCTTACATAATTTATACTTTTTTGATACGTCAATACAAGCACAGCAGTCTTGATGTGGACTCTGATTTTTTAAAAAACATTCATAACTGTCCTTTGTGGGTTTTTTTGTTTTTTTTTTTGTTTGTTTGTTTTTGTATCGGGGATTGAATTTACCACCTTGCACTTGCCAGGCAGGCACTTACGGCTCTGAGCCAAATCCCTGGCCCTCCTTTGCAGTTCTTGAAGAGAATTTTTTTTCTCACATTTTGGTTTCTCAAAAAGGCCTTTACAGTTGAAAGGACTAAAGCCAATATAATAGACAGATAATGTTTAATGAGCCAAGAGGAGGAAACAGTTCATAGATTGCTGTGGCTGCCTCTTTCAGATATCAGATGTCTAAATTGTTCTTTGGGAGGGATTGGATAGTAGTGGGTCAGAGTTATGTTTCCCTGAAATTTAGTGTCAGAGTCCCTGAAATTCCTTCATTCTGCAAACAGCACAATACTTAGAAAATAAGGACAGAAGATATGATCTCAATGGGCACAATTAAAAGTTTGCCTTTGTTTTGGCTCTAGAAATGCCACCTTCTTCTTATCACTCAAAATATATAGAACATCAGCAACAGCTTAGATAACTATTATGCTTTAAAAAAAAAAGAAGATGAAAACTGGTTTAAAAGTTCTAAGTGCTAGATAACTATTATCAATTTCATTCTCAAAATTCTATAACAAAAATATTGATAAGGTCTTTACCCACTGGACATTTGGATTACTGGTCTTTTGGCTGTTAGTGCATAGTGCTGTTACTATTGGAGTCCACATAGCTCTCCCAAATGGTTTTCACTTCTAGATGTAGATGTATACCCAGAAGTAGAACTGTGGGGTCATATGTTGAGTTTTGGTGGTGTTTTGTTTTGTTTTTGGTGCTGGGGATCAAACCTAGGGTCTTGTACAGGTTAAGTAATCACTCTAACATTGAGTCATACTCCCAGCTGGTAATTCTGGTTTTTTCCTACTTTTTGAGGAACTGCAGTACCATTTTCCCATACTGACTGGACCATTTTACATTCGCCATCAACAATGCACCGGGGTCTGATTTCACCAATGCTTGTTAGTTTGTTTTTCTGGTAGTGGCCATCCTAATGGGTATGAGATCATTGACTTCTTATTTATGGCTACTTTTCTTGTGTCTAGATATGATTTTCTTATTGTATAGAGTTCATAATTGTGAATGTATCAACTTCTGTTTTTTCATAAAACTAGGAAAGCTGTTGACCATCATTTTTTCAAATATTTCTCTTGTTTTTACTTTCTCCTTCTTAGACTTAAATGATATATATCCTAGACCTTTTCCTATTATCCCACAGATTTCCCCAGTCTGTGTTTTTCTTTTTAATCTTTTTTTTTTGTCTTCATATTGGATAATTTCTACTGCTCTACAAGTTTTCTGACTTTCTACTACCATTTTCAATCTGTCTTTGAGCCTGTGGAGTAAATTTTTATTATATATGTTGTGTTTTTCAGTTCTGTGATTTGTGTTCTCTCTTTTTTTTTATAATTTATCTGCTAAAAATTTCTATCTTTTCCATTTGTTTTCCCTTAACTTCTGGGGCATAGTTATACTTACTTGATACTTTCAAGTTTTAGGTAAATCCATTGAGTGTCTTTAATCTTGAGAAATGGTTGCATTTTCCTGGTGGGTTTTTTTGAGACAGGTTCTACGTGTAATGCATGCTGGCTTGCACTCATAGCTATCCTCCTGCCTCAGCCTCCCTAGTGCTGAAATTATAGGCATGCACTACCGTACTTGGCTTCCTGTTTTTTCTTAAGTCAGATAATTTTGTTTTGTATATATATCCTGTTATGCTAAGTAGAATCAGGGTGCTGTGTAAACTCGGAAAAAAATTTGAATCTTTTATAGGCTCAAGCTGCATGTTCTCTTTCATCATCTATGGGTAAAGGTTTAAATAACCTTTCAGGTTTTAAACCTGAGATGGGACTGCCATTTATGATCCCTCAGAAGAGCCCAAGGCTGTTATGAATTCATAAATAGAACTTTTCTTGGCTCTCTTTATGCTGAAATTTCCTTCTTCTCATCCAAGGGACTCCTTTTCATGGCTTGTGTGGCTCAGTGAGTGAGATGGAGTTTTGGCCACCTCTGAGGTCACTGTGGCACTTCTGCCCCTTGCCTGCAGTACATACCCTTGAGCTAAAGCTGAAAGAAGGAGAAAAAAATTGGGAAATTTGCCCAGGGTGTTTGCTTCTTCAGGTTTGCTTCCCTTCACTTCTTTATTTTTTAACTTCTTAGATGATTGTTCTCTGTACTCTTATCTGAAGGTTTTAGCTATCATCAGTTAGAATGAGCTGAGATGGGTTGTTAGCACTGTTAACAACAGAATTGAAACCTCTAGTCTTTTTGTATTTCTTTCTGAGCCAGAAATTATTTACAAGTGATTGGGGGTTTATTTCCAAGAGGTTATATGTAAGGATACATTAGTAATCTCACCAAAGAGGTTGTTTTTATTGATTAAAAAGGTACAGTTTATCAAGATCTTTTCATTTTATGAATCAAAAAATACTAAGTAAAATAGATGAAAAATAGCTGGAAACTCAGAATTCAGTTAGGTCAGAGTCCTAGTGGAAATTTAAACACATTTCTTAGCTTTGACAGATTAGAAAAAAATATTGACGAGACCTTTTTTTTTTTTGCAGTACCGGGGATCGAACTCATGACCTTGTGCTTGCCAGGCAGGGGCTTATGCCACTGAGCTAAATCCCCTGCTCCCGACAAGACCCTTTTAAGTGGAAAAAAAAAATCTAGAATGGTCTCTACACTGCATCTACTATTTTTTTTTATCAGTTTATATTTCTTGGCTTTTTGTGAGCACTTTCTTTTTTTTATTTAAAGAGAAAAAAGCAAAACAGAAAAAAGGGGTAGAAACAATGCAGAATTTCATAAAAAAATAAGCAGTAAGAAATCACTAGTTGATAAATTACATATTGTCTTCTTAGACATAGTTTTTCAAATTATAAAATTAAAGCATACAAAGTGGACATTCAAACAGTGAGACTGCAAAGTTCAATGATTCAGTAACAACTTAGCAACATGGTTATCAATCCTACACACTTAAACATACATGCAGCCATATCCTCTAGAGCACTTTTTTTTCTTCCTTTTACTTTTTAAGTCCATTATCTGTTTAGTTATATCCTGTTTCAGGTTGCTCAGTACCTTACTGACTTGCTTTGTTGTTGTGATTTACTTTTTAATCACCTTATATAATTTTGTTGCCTTGTTTTTGAGTTTCTCTTCATCCATGTTCCATGGATCAGCTTTAGTGGAGTTGGGAGTTTTTTGGAGGTATTTTGTTACTGTGTTATCTACTTTTTTTTTTTTTTGAAGGTAGCAAAATACAGCAGAACAAGACAGAACAAAGCCATGCGACCTCACTGCAATAAAACTACCACAGAACCTCAGAGCAGGTCACCAGGACACGAGCAATGGGCACAATAGTACATCCCATTCTGTTCACATTAGCTGTACTTTCAATCAGGTAGAGCAAAATGGGAGGAAATATTGAACTTATAAAAATAGAATATTGTGTAGAGCAGTACCATTAATCAAAACTGAGCAAAACAGTGGTAAAAATATTTGCCTTCAAAGAGATGGTAGAAGGAAATCCCCCTTACTTGCTACACTGCATACATTCATCCTCCCAAGAGATACTCAGACCACCGGTGCCGACTTGCTAACGGGGTTGGGGATGGAGATCAATCTCTGATTCTTAGTCCATGCACTGGCAGGCCCCCAGCTGCTTACCAGGGCGGTGAGTAGGTGGCCTGTTCTCCCAGCGCTCTAAGTTCCAACATGATACAGAGCTCAGGAATAGCTGATAGTTCTCGTCCTGGTGTGCAGGCGGCTTGTTAGGCCCCCAGCTGCTTACCAGGGCAGCGAGTTGCATCTACTATTAAAGAACCCAGTTTTCTCTGAGGGTACTTGCTTTGAAGAAGTGCTTTATCTAAACTGCAGCCAAGATGAATCAGCTGTAAAGTGGAACTGAGTGAATTGACTGGTTCAATGAATTATTTCAAAGTATATATTTGAATTTTGGAATTAATGCACCCCATCCAATAACTTTTACTTAATATTATGTACTCATGGCTAGGGATTTAGCTCAGTGGCATAAGTGCCTGCATGCCAAGTTCATGAGTTTGATCCCCAGTACTGCAAAAAAAAAAAAAAAAAATATATATATATATATATATATATATATATATATATGATCTACTCATTTGTGCCACTTCTAAATTGTTCAGTCCAGCAGACATCCAGAGAAATCCTTCTATGTTTCAGGCAGGAACCAGCTTCTAGAGATCCAGAGGCAAATAATACTTTTCTTCTTTTGTATAACACACAGATGACAGTCATCTTGACAACTAGTTATGATGCACAGCAATTATGGCCTATAGTGGAGATGTTGCTATGGGAATGTAGATGAACAATCAATATATTTGGTGAAGGTATGGAAAGTTTATTTGCTGAAAATAGAAAATAAAAGAGGATTTGCATCTGAGAGAAAATTTAGAAGAAGAGGATTCAGGGGCTGTAGTCACTGTTGCGTTTTAAACCTGGAGGTCAATGATTAGTAGAAACTATTATTAGAGCAAAATTTTCTTTAGGCTTTGCCTATGATTAAATGATATAGAGTAAACATTGTTTTACTTGAATTATACTTAAAACATTATTTTCAGATGTTAGATTTCTTATTTATGGTACTTCTTTTTGTACCAACCCTCTGAAGTAAGAGTGGTTATTTTTAGAGATGGAGAAATTGTGTCAGAGAAAATGAGCAAATACGTAATAATTACCATCAAAGATAGAGCTTATTAAACTAAATGTAGGAGAGAAACAAATAGAAATGAAGAAGCAAATGATGATACTCATATGTATATCATTTGTGCTATTTCTTGTGAAGTCTATAACAGATTCTTCAAGTCTTTATGTTGAACATAACATAAAAATACTAGATTTCGATGACCACATACGCTATTCATAACAAATTTTTATTCCAAGATGCTGATAAAGTAGGTAATTTGAAGAGCACTTAACTAATTTCAGTGAAGAAATACAAATAGATTTTTAATGATAAGTGATGTTTCTTTATCCTCTTCTGGCTGATGAGAGATGAAGAAGGAAAACATGACCCTGAAAATTGGAATAACATTTATGACCTGTAGAACTCCTAGATTCCACAACATTGAACTTTCTATGGTATTTGGAGTAGATCTCAGAAGAAGCACACTAGTTAAGAAAATTCATGGACATTTATTACTCATTCATCAATCAAAACCTTAATAAGGTTAAAACACTTTTGTCTCACTTTCAGAGGCCTCAGATTTGCACAATTTTGCCTTCTTTAGGTTGAAAAACTTTAACTATTTTTCCATTATTTCTAGTAGTATTAGTAATGCATCTAAGGAGAAGATGTGTTTGATTAATTTTTTTTTATTTGAATCACTACAGATTTTGGACTCTAATTAATGAATTAGTAATTCTGGATTTTTGCTTTGCCCTGACATATTTTATAGCTTTTGGCAAAGATGAACTATTACAGACCACAAGTGATAAACAAAATATGCCTTCTCTCTACTAATGGGGCTGTTTTAGCCATTTGATGTGTACATTGTGATGGATGTTGTCATTATGGTGCAGTATTTATTTGGTGTATTTTATACAGAATATTCAACGTTGTTAAAGTAGAACAAGTCTTTTAAGGAACCTGTGTTCAAACCACTGATCATTATGATATTATGCCAGATCAGCTTGTTTTATAATCAAACAACTTCCTAAAGTGTCAGTGGCATATGAAACGTTTGAGTAGAGAGAAGCAGTAATAGACAGAAACAAGTATAGTCATTACTCTGGGGAGTCATTACTCTGCGGATGACATAGCTCAACAACTGCACACTCTTTTCAGAGTAATTCATAACTAAAAATTAGACTAGTTCAGCTTTGAAAATATAGTAGCTTCAACTTTACAACATACTCTATAGTAAAGTCATTTAAATTTTACTTGAATCTTCTATTATAAGTTCCTTCCATTAGCAGTAAAAGAAACAGCTGGCCAGTAGAGCATTTGTTTTTAAAGAGTGAAATGAAGTACAAATTTTGTGTAAGTTATGGATTGGTATATTATAGATGGTGAGTCAATAAACCTTGAGAGTGAAGATTTTATTGCAATAATTTATCACAAACATGTTATAAAATCCTTAATTCTTTACTGTAATATCCTTTGTTCTTTATAAATCCTTTCCCATTCCACTACTCAGTAAATGTATTGATGCTTTATTTTAGAGCCTATGAAAAGATAAATATTGTGATATTTATTTTCTAATTTGTGTAAAGACTCTCACTGGAGGATGAAGAGGGAGAGTAATTTAATAAAAATAATAAACCTAATTAATTATCTTAGGATTTCAGTAATGAATCATTTTTAAATAGTGGGTAATATTTATTTGCATTTTGTTAGGCATTTTTAATATATGTTCTTTCAAAAAAGAAAAATAGAGTGTAATTATTATTATTATTCCTACTTTACAGTCAGTCAAGGTATCATACATCACACCCTTAATTGTCAAAATTCAAATTAACCTTTAGAGTTCTCTGAATCCAAAAATCATATTCCTTCCATTATACTGATGAGAAGACATTTCAGGCAAAATAAATATTGAGAGTAAAAACATGTTGGAATTAGAATGAGACTTTTGTGATAGTAAATTGAGATACTAATGTCATGTGATTTTAGAATTGTGAATGAATAATCTTGAATAATTTTTAAGTCCAGTTCAGAGAATATCTTGAAAGACAGGCCTTATAGGATTCAGTAAGATTGATGTGAATTTTTGGATAGATATAAATGTGAGAAAAATTTTGTTTGGAAAGATGGAAAATCAGTGTAAGAAGTGAGTATAACCATATTAAAACCAAGATGTGAAATCTCACAGCCAGACAAAAATGGTATCATATAGAAGACATGGACATGTCCAGAATATAAAAAATTTTTAAAAATTCCATTTGTTCACATATAGATAGACTAATTATGATTGACTAAAAATGGGAAAGAATAATTTACTCTTTCATCTGGGAGCCTGACTTAATTAACTTAGTAAACAAATCAAAATTGAACACCTGCCCTATGACAAACATTGTGTTTCCCATTATGGAGTAAGCAGTAAAACTACAACACAAACTCTCAGGTGTTGTGCATAAAGGTCCTTGCTCCTAATTTCACATGTAGCCTTCAACCTATGAATGACAACACATTTAGTTTGATTCTCAAAACTTATTTTGAGTCTTAGAGACTAGAATGAATCTCACAGTTGTCATTAACACTAAATATAAGAGCTTCTAAAATTCAGAAGCTTTAAAGTCTTTTTGAGTATATTCATGATTATCAGGTATTTCTACAGTGTTTTGTTTTGTTTTGTTTTGCTTTGCTTTGCTTTTAACCAAAAGTGCCAATATCTGAAAAAAGTCACTTTTTTTTTTTGAGTTCAAGACTATGCTTTTTTTGATAATATGTTGATTCTATCTGCTTTGCTAGCTTTTTGTGTATGGTTGTGTGTGTGTGTGTGTGTGCACATGCGTGAGTGTGTGTGTGTGTGTGTATGTGTGTGTGTGCATGCCTACATTTGTGCGTATGTATATGTTATCTAACAAGATTTAACCAGGCACAGAGAGCCAGAATTTCCTCTTTTTTCAGAGTGGAATTCATAATATCTGGCAAAGAAGCCTGTGTTAACAGTAACCTCATGCTTTCAGTGCCTCTACTAAACACTTCTGAGTACTGATTTTTGTTCCTCAGCAATGATTTGAAGAATATTTTATCACAAAAATTAAGTAGATTGCACTGTAAAAATCATATAATTACTCCTGTAAAACTACAGCTGAAAGCAAGCACAGGAAATTATAGTGTAAAGTTTTTAATTAACTTCTGATTAGCTGTAAGCTTATGTTTTAAATGTGCCGTGCAGTATCTTATAATACATAGGCATAAATTAAATAGTCACTAATATGTACATGGTAAAAAGATTAATAACACAGCTGGCAGGCTTTCTGGCATAGTTTTGATATTTTTATTCTAAAGATGAGTGTATTCGGAGAGTTGGATATATTTGTCACATGATTATTGGAATAGCAAAATATTCTTTGAGAAAATAGACAATAATCTTTTACCTATGGATATGTGATTAGTGATGTGTTAAAATCTACACTATCTTTCAAAACTGTGATTCTTGTAAAATTTGACTTACACCCTCTTTTTTCATAAGAGATCTATTCCTGTTTTAAAGTAGTACTAAACTTGAAACAATGGCAAAACTAAACTCCATTTTGCTATTCTAATCTGTTCCACATTTTGTGGTTATGAAGTGATTAGAAATCTGAGTGAAATAAGATATTTTTAGAAATACTTTAAATTCTCTGAGCCTTAATATTCTAATGGGTAAAACTGCAAAGTTAAATGATCTTTTTACTTTGCATCAAATAAAATAATAAGATTTGTATATTCTAGAATTCTTTCAATAATGTATTATTTCTTACTTGAAAAAATAAAAATGCTGTTGACTCCTCCCAAATAATGTGTTCTTGGGAATCAAAAATATGAGTTTTTTAAAAAAGAAACCCATTAATGTCCTGACATGAAGAAAAATGTTGCATTTGCCATTAATTTATGCAGGTTTAATTGTTATTTTCTTTAGAAATTAGAGTTCTTTTGAAGTAGAACTTGAATCTTACTGTACAAAATACTGTAAGATTCTTAAACCCACCTACAATTCAGTAATACTTAGTTTTGGCCCCTAGCCATCTGAGTTAAGCAATGATAATTACTTTTATCTTTTTGATTAACAAAAAATAGTGGAAAAAATACAAGGCCTGGGAAATGAATTTCATAAATGTCTATTATTTCACATTTCCAAGAGAAACTTTCCTCAGGGATATCATTGACTAACACATGTTAAGAGAGGTCTTGTGAATGTTGAAGCAATACTGACTTCACATACAAAATGTAAATTAGCATAGAAATGTATTTTTAACTTTATCAATATAGCTAGGATTCGTATCCCCAAAATAAATCATTGAAAAGGATTTTCCAAATTATTTTTAATATTTCCAATATTGATCAAATAAAACTACAGTTTAACCAAATATGGGCAGCCTCATATTTTACACACAAGGATCCTTCTGAGAAAATGTGAAAATTCAGCTGTCTTGTTCAGAGCCAGATGGAGTTTTATCCTGCAGGAGAGAGGAAGGAAAAGGACAAAAAGAAATCATTTTCTTGTTACTATTGCCCATCCTTACTAGAGTACCCTCTCCGGTTCTGGTTCTTAGTACTTCCTTGTACCATTGGGCAATGGAGAGAATGCAAACAGGCAGAAGAGCACAAGGTGTGATCAAATTAAATAGTGACTATTTAAATTTTAAAACCTATTATAGTAAAAAACATACCATCAGTAATGCCTCTCAAAATGCTCCCCCTCACTTTGAAAGCACTTATTCCATCCTTCTTGCCCCTTTCTGAAGCCGCTCCTGAGTGTCTGTGAGGTGAGCAAATATACAATGAATGCTGCTGCCAAGTGTCATCTAATGGCAAAGCAGGCTTGTTAAAACATTAAAGTGTATCATCATCCACCTTCTTCACCGAATCTGTCACACTGCTACTTGTGGTTTTTCCAGGAAGTCAAAATTACCATAAAATGTAAACATTTTCAGTCAATTTGAGACATACCACAACAGCACAATCAAAGGTGCCGAAAAAGGACTTCCACAACTGCTTCAGAAAGTGGCAAGGTTGATGGGGAGAGTGTTCAAAGTGTGTAGGATTAAGGGCAAGCTGTCTTTTACTGTAATGAATACACTTTAAAACCTAAACATTCACTATCTCTTTCCCTTACACTGTGTATTTGGAGAGAGAAAGGCAAGCTAACTGGGGAACAGAATGGGAAGCAAAGGTAATCTTTACTACCCTTTCACCAAAGGCCTTCCATGGGCTGTGTGACTTTTGTGGACAAGTCTTCAATGCCCCTGCCCAACTGTATCTTCCTGTCATCCATAATAAAGAGGTAGACAAAAGTGAGGAGGAATAACTGGAAGGTCAAGAAAGGAAGGAGATGGGGTGGGGAAAGAATGATAAAATCTAATTGAGATTCCTTGCAACAACCTAAATGTGCATCAGTGGGTGAGTAAATAAAGCATGGTATGTATAAATGATAAGATACTAGACAGCCTTAGAAAAAGAAATCATCATGTGAGACAATAGGAATGGATTTGTAGCATGTTAGGTAAAATAAGTCAGGTACAAAAAGATAAATACTGTATTATCGCAATTATAGGTGAAATCCTAAAGGTGATCTCATAGAAACAGACAGTAGTATGGTTGGTAGCAGAGACTTGGGGTAGGGACAGAAATGGGAAGGATAGGGAGATGTTGTTCAAATTGAACAAGATAATTAGATTGAAAGAATAAATTTTAATGATCTATTGTACTGCCCAGTGACTACGGTTAATAATGATATACATTTCAAAATTGCTATGAATAGACTTTTAACATATTTACCTCAAAAAATAAGTTAAAAATGACAAGTATTTTAATAACCTTGATGGAGTTTGTCTACAATATATACATAGAACAAACATTGTACTACATTACACACGCAGTTATTGCCAGTTAAAAATAAATACATTTTTTAAAGCCATTCCAGTTTGCTGTTTCTGTCCCCACTACATCATCAGAATTCTGAAAGGCTGCTATTAAGAGGAAAAGGAACCTGGAGACAGGACAGCTCTAGTCTCCCTTATATTCAGTATTCTTACCCTATATCCCTGTCTTGCCTGGCAGTGTCTAGAGAAAGGGCTCTAAATTCCTCAGCTTCTGGTAGTCCTTAAATGAACTGTACATTGTTCATTTCCCTGTAAAATTGTAAGAAAAGTTTGTCTTAGAGAGTTCACATTGCTTATCAGCTTCTTAGATATACCATGAAATTCATTTTAGCTAAGCATCCCCTAACTCTGTTCCTTAGCTTTTCCTCTCCAATACTTTATCTTTACCTTACTTGAATGGACTCTTCCAAATACTTAAGACCATGTGCACACAGGTGTTTCAATTGGAAAATGCCTACAAATGATATACAAAGGATGTTTTCAGACAAATAATTTCAAACAACATAAAGTACTCCTTAAAAATCAAATAGAAAGTGAGATGCCGAATTGAGATAATATGTATTTTCACACAGACATACATAAATAATTTTGAAAAAGATTCTTCATATGTATCCTGAAAAATCTGTGTTGAATATTTGAATGCTTACAAAGGCTTTGAGTTTCTCTGTGTTCTTGGGATCAGAATCTGTGTAAACTCCCTTTGACTGAGTACATATTGTTACACAATCTTACAATGAGAAGATTAGAATTTCCAATCTAAAGTTTTAGGCTTAAAAACCCTAACAAGAAAAAAAAAAAAAACCAACAACATTATTTCTCATAAGCTTTAACCAATCTGGAGACAATGAAATATAATAAAAAAATTGACAGTTTTCTACCCTTTGACTTTGTTACCCTTGAATCCCTGAACCACTGATTTTATTTTTTTTTAATTTTTTATTTAAAGGGATAAAACAGAAAAAGGAGAGAAATATTACAGAATTTCAAAAAAAACATAAACAGTAAGAAATAACTAGCTGATAAATTACATATTGCTCTTTTAAAAATAGTTGTTCACGTTACAAAATTAAAGCACACAAAATGGACACTCAAGCAGTGAGACTGCAAACAGACCTGTTCAACAATCAAACATGAACTAAGAAATATGGGTAACAATCCTGCACACATAATTATACATGCAGTTATATCTTTTATGGCACTTCCTATTTTCTCTTTTTTACAATAGCAATTATAATTTTTTAATTACAGAGAGAAAAAAACAGGAAAAAGGTAGAAATATTACAGAATTTCAAGAAAAGAAGATAAACAGTAAGAAATCACTAGTTGATACATTACATATTGTTCTTTTAGAAATAGTTATTCAAGTTACAGCATTAAAACACATAAAGTGGACACTAAAACAGGGATAGTGCAACAAGATCTGTTCAACAATCCAACAAGAACCTAGAAATACGGTCATCAATCCCACACATCTAAACATACATGCAGCTATATCTTTTATAGTGCTTCCTATTTCCTCTTTTTTTACAATAGCAATTATACATTTTTAAAATTTTATTTAAAGAGAAGAAAAACAAAACAAAACAGAAAAAAAGGGTAGCAACAATACAGAATTCTAGAAGAAAGGAAGACAAAGGAGAATGAGAAAAAGCCTCACTAAGAAATCAGTAATTTATAAATTACGTACTGTCATCCTGGATGTAGTTGTTCAAGTTACAAAGTTAAAGGGTACATAGTAAATATTCAGTCAGACTACAAACAGTTTTGCTCAAAGATCCCACAAACATTCAGCAATATGGTCATCTATTTTACACACTCAAACTTACATGCAGTTATATCCCCTAGAGTACTTTCCTCTCTTTTTTTACAATAGTAATTACACATTTTGGTTTTATTACATTTGTAGTTCTTATTTACTTTTTACACTAGAGACATAATATGATATTTATAAATATTCCTATTTATTTCACTAATGAGGATAGTCTCAAGTTGTCTCCATTAACCTATGAAGGCCTCAAGATCATCCTTTTTTATAGCTGAGTAATATTCCATTGTATAAAAATGCCACATCTTTTTCATCCACTCTGCAGTTGATGGGCATCTTGGTGGTTTCCAGGATTTAGCTATCACAAATTGTGTGGCTATGAACATGGGTGCACATTTATCACTGTGATATGGACTTTTCAGTACTTTGGGGAAAATACCCAGGAGGGGATAGCTGGATTGAATGGAACTTCCAATCCTAGTCTTCTGAGAATTCTCCATATGGATTTCCAAAATGGTTGCACCAGTCTACATTCCCACCAACAATGGAGCAGTGTTCCTTTTTCCCCAAAGCCTTGCCAACATTTGTTATCAGTTGGTTTCTTGATGGCAGCTATTCTTTCTGGGGTAAAGTGGAATTTCAGTGCTGTTTTAATTTGCATTTCTCGAATGACCAGTGATGGCGAACATTTCTTCATGGATTTATTTGCCATTTGTATATCTTTGAGAACTGTGTGTTCATCTCAGATGCCCATTTTTGGAGAAGGTCTTTAAATTTAGGGGGCTTGATGTTTTTCAATTCTTTATATATTCTGGACACAAGTCCTTTGTCTGAGGGGTAGCTAGTTAAAATTCTTTCCCACTCTGTGGGTTTTCTTTTCACTCTGTTGGTGATTTCCTTTGAAGTGCAGAAAGTTTTCAATAATGTGAGATCCCATTTGTTGATTCTTTGAAGTGTTTCCCATGCAGTTTGCATTTGGTTCATGAATTCTCTGCCTACCCCTATGTCTCCAAGACTTCTACCTACCTTGTCTTCCAGTAGATTTAGTGTTTCTGTTTTAATATTTATATCTTTCATCCATTAAGACTTTAGTTTTGTGCATGGTGATATGCATGGATCTAGTTTCAATCTTCTGCATGTAGAGAGCCAATTTTTACAACACCACTTATTAAAGAGACTATCCTTCTTCCAGTGGACATATTTAGCCCCTTTGTCAAATATCAGGTGGCTGAATGTCTTTGTAGTTGTGCTTGCATCCTCTGTTCCATTGATCCTCAGGTCTATTTCTTTGCCAGTACCAAGCTGATTTGATCACTGTGGCTTTGTAGTACTGTTTCAAGTCAGGAATTGAGATGGCTCCTGCCTTGCTTTTGTTGCCTAGAATTGCCTTTGCTGTTCTAGGTTTCTTCTATTTCCAAATGAATTTTAGGAGTGTTTCCTCTAGATCTGCGAGGTATGTCAATGGTATTTTGATTGGGATTGCGTTAAATCTGTGTAACAGTTTTGGGAGTATAGCCATTTTCACAATGTTGGTTCTTCCTAACCAAGAGCAAGGAATGTCCTTCCATTTTCTAATATCCTCTTCAATCTCCTTTTTCAGCGTAGTATAATTTTCAGCATATAGGTCTTTTACATTTTTAGTTAGGTTGATTCCTACGTATTTCATTTTTTTAGATGTTATTGTAAAGGGCGATATTTCCATAATTTCTCTCTTGGTGAGATTTTTGTTTGTGTACAGGAATGCTCTTGATTTTTGAGCATTGACTTTGTATCCAGCTACACTACTGAACTTGTTTATTACCTCTAGCAGTCTTTTAATGGAGTTTTTTGGGTCTTCTATATAGAGTATCATGTCATCTGCAAATAGTGATAATTTAACTTCTTCCTTTCCTATCTTTACTCCTTTTATTTCTCTCTCTTGTCTGATTGCCCTGGCTAGTGTTTC
>PVLA01011939.1:0-48545 GCA_004027455.1 Hydrochoerus hydrochaeris | reverse complement strand
GGGGCATGTTAGAGTGGTGTGCCCGGCTGCACAGGCCTGCGCAGGTGCAGGGACAGGGGGCATGTTAGAGTGATGTGCCCGGCTGCACAGGCCTGCGCAGGTGCAGGGACAGGGGGCATGTTAGAGTGATGTGCCCGGCTGCACAGGCCTGCGCAGGTGCAGGGACAGGGGGCATGTTAGAAGTTCCTCCTGCACAGTAATAAGTACGATTGTGATAATACACAGAAGGATATTTTCTCACAATTCTTGCGTCAGTGCATTACTTGAAATTTGAATACCATGGTCTCTGGGTCTCCCCTTAATTTTTTTGTCTGCCCTCTATTCTTTTTTATTAAACTCTCCTGAAACACTCCTTCCAGTGTCTCCGCTTCTCAACAGTTTTGTGACTCATGTTGTTCTTTTAAGAGAACCAAGAAAAATCCTGCCTTTTGAATGACCAAAACAGTTGGAAGAAAATCACAGGGGAGAGATCTGAAAGGTAGGAATCCAGAGAGACATAATGAAGGGTCTAGTAAACTAAAAGGGGAGCTTGAAAACTGATATTTTAAAGTCCTTGTTTTTCAACATTAATACAATATTACACATCAAGCATGAAGTTAGACATTGTGTAATGACATTTTGGAAGGACTCTTTTGACTACGTGGCAGGGTGCATCATGCACATAGGGAGAATCTGCACCTGTATGTTAGACAACCTGTGTCTGAGTCCACCTGTTCTCTTCACCTGCCAGAGTGACAGAAGTCAAACCAACAGGTGTCCTGACTCCTAACGCATTCAGCTCTCAAGTTCGGAATATCAGCACACGAAGTAGCTTTGTTCTCAGAGGGTCCCCTGGAAAGGGGACATCTGATTAACATACTCTAAAAATGTCATGGCATCAATAATGAATCCATTGCCATCTTCCTTACATATTTCTTGGTGGGAAAATTATTTCACCTTTTACAGAATATACTGCTTAAATGTTTATCTGATCAAAATCATGGGGCTTTGAAATTTTATAAATAAAAATATTGTGAGCAAAAAGTCTAGAGTTAGCAATGAAAAAATAATGGGTCATTTGGGGTGATAAGAAGGGTGTCTGTATTACAAAAGGTCAAAAACATAATAACAGAGTAGGCTTTCTCAGTAGGCTGAATACAGACTTTTCAATTAGTTGTAGTTAAAGTTCAAACAGACATTTGAAGAATTCAAGGTAAATTGAAAGAATTTTTGTTTATAACTTTAAGGTTGAAACATAAATTAATAATTTAGCTGCATTTGACTAAAGAGATAGATCTATAACTTCATTATTTTGCCATTATAATGCAGATAAAACTTACATTCAGAGAGCTCACTGATTTTTAACAGTATGGTTTTAGAGATTTGGAAAGCAAAAATAGTCACTATCTTCACAATCAGGATACAGATTATTTCCATTTCACTAAGGAAATTCAATTCATGTCTTAATTTATTCATATTGTCATTCTTATGAATATTATCAAGATTTTTATGTATTGTTATTATCATATGATTTTTAAAAATTGCCATTGTTAATCGACAAGTCAAATACATTGATTTTCATTTATGGGGCTGAAATTACGCTCCTCAATAACCCAGCTGGTTCTAACACACCATCTTTTTAACGCGTTGCTGGATTGCTTTCTTCTTCTTTTGTACCAGGCGTCCAAGTGAAGCCCTTGCTCTGGCCAGGCAGGCTGTTGCGTCGCTGAGCTGGGTCCCCGTGTACTGCCGGATTTCACTGTTCGTCTCCGCACCGTGCTGATGAAGGACACCCATCTTCAGCTTCCTCTTCAGCTAGACTTGATTGGACATTAGTGCGAAGCTTGCACGGGGACTTGGCAGCTCCTTTTCTAGTTTAAAATTCTTATTTTTATTACTCTGTTCTCAGTACGTAACTATCACTACGTATCACATCGCCTTCCCCTCCCACCCTCCACCTCTTAATCCCTTTTCTTCTTGGAAAACATCTCTCTTCTCCCTATTATCTGTCTTTCATTTTGCCATTTAGTTATTTGTGCTTTGAGTTTCTCACATAAGAGAAACGCTGCGACCTTTAGCTGCGTGTCCGAGGGTTTCACCTGACAGCAGGGTCCCCAGGCGCACCCACCTCCCTGCAGCTGACCCGAGCTGCCTGACCTGTCGGACTCAAAGTGAGTGTCTTGTACTGTTTATTTTTATTGGATTTTTCTAGCCTGGAATGTCTGTTGATTGTTGCTGGATGCACAATTGCGTCCTTTAAACACTGAAAGTGCCTGGCGCTTTCCTCTGCCCTCCGTGATTCCTTTGAGGACTCTGCCCCTGGGGCCACTGCCCGCCCATCTCTGGTCCCTGTCTGCATTTGAGCTGCTCAGGGAAAGTCCTGTGCCACTGTGGGCAGGACGCATTCACCCCATTCGGGGTCCTGTGAGGTCAGTGAATCTGTTAATTCATGTCTTTAAGAAGATCATAAGTTTACAAACATTCTCTCTTCAAAATGTTTTCTCTGACCATTGTCTCATCTCCATTTTGGATTCCAGTGACCTAATAGTAGGTGTTCTGTTAGTGTAAGCGTCCAGAGCTTTGCACAACCCTGCTCACTCTGTCTCTCACACCTTCAGATTTCATAATCCTACAAATCCATTACCCCTTTGTAAATCTCAATCTGCCATTTGTCACTCTGCTATTCATTCAGAATTTTTCTTTCAGTTATTGTATTATTCATACTGTATGAAAGTCATATTTTTCAATTATTAGTCTCATGTTTTGTTTTGGCTTTTTGTTTTTTGTTTTGTTTTTTTGGTACCGGTGATCAAGCACACGATCTCACGCTTGCCAGGCAGGGGCTTATGCCACTGAGCAAAATCCCGGCCCAGGTCTGGGTTTAATATGTTTATTTTGCAACAGTGTCTCTCCGGTTACTAAGTTGCTCAAGCTGGTTGGAAGTTGCAGCCCTTCCCTGTCGGCCTCCCAGAACGCAGGGATTACAGGTGGGTGTCACACGTGGTTCAGCATAATGTTCTTTATGTCTTCTTTTTTTGGTCCTTTAAGCACTCAAAAGTGCGAGTTTGGAAGAGCTGGCTCAGAGCCCACGAGACAAGCTGCTTCTGTCCACCTCATTGTCTGGTAGGCTTCTGCTAATCGCCCAGATAAACTACATACACTGAGTAACTTGGGATTATACCCTGAAATTTTTTCACTTTATGTTATGAGACTTTAGAATGTTATTTGAATCCTGTAGAGAATATTGTTATTTTTATGTTTTAGGGCATTGACCGGATTGATATTAGGGGGTAAGGTTTTGATCACCCTCCTGCGGGCTGCTATTCCTGTACTCACCCGTGTACTAAGCATTTGAAATGCTGTTCCTCCATATCTAAAGTGTGTACCTCCCACTGCCCAGATGGAAATTTAAGCATTACTCTGCCTTTATTTTTAAAAGCATATGCATGTCATTTAGGGTAAGTGTAACTATTTATAAAGAGTATTTCAAGAAAATAACTTGACAGTATACATGAAATTATTAAATAATTCAGTAGTTTGAGCCAATTATTCTTTTAGAAATATATGCTAAGGAGATAAATTGGAGCACTGATCAAATCTTTGTAAACAAAGTTACCTTTGCTGACATTATGTATGAGAACAAAACTTCTAATTACATGCCAACATTCATGATAGGGGGCTTAGGCGTCTGTCATCATGATAAACCTTTTTTCAATTAAACTTTTAATCACAATAAACACAGTTATTAAACTCAGCTAAATACTTGTTGGGTGTTCAAAAGATATTTGTAGCATTTTGCTAAGTATTGTTGGGATTATTAAAACATACCAAATAGAATTATTTGATATATAATGAGACAGACACTATAAATACAGATAATGAAACAGTAATAAAATGTCACTAAAATATTGTGCTAAAATAAATAACATTAAATTGTTTAACCATGTATTTATGGAAGTACTAGGAGAGAAGGTATGAATTTATATATCAAATTTTAAATTCTTATTTACAGATTAAATCATATCAATACTATCAACATATTAAATCATATCAATACTATCAACATCCAACTCTGGAGACTCTAAAAATGCCAATTACAAGTAGCATAAATGGTTTTTTTACCTCTCATGAACTTGGAAAGGAAGGATTATTAATTGTATTTTGAGGTGGGGCGACTCACTCAGGTGTTCATTATTGCTGTCGCTGCTGTAGTAAGACAGACGATCATTTCTTCCAACGTGCCTTCCCTGAGAGTCCCAGCAAACACGGAGGTGGGGAGGAATGAGAGACTGCAGGGAAACGGGAAGTTAGGAGGATTCGATATGCTGCTCAGGTCGCTCTTCCCTGAGCTGAATGCATTTACTATGCATTGTAATCACACACCAAAAAACACTAAAACACACTTACATATTCTGACCAGAGATGTGCAGTAAGAGGATAGTAGCTCTTTAGGTATCTACATTAAATACTTCCCACTGGAAGGCCACTGCGTGGGAGGGGTACTCTTATTTTATTGGGTTCCATTTATCTGTATTCAGCATATGCATCCTCTGTAACCTCACTGGTACTAATTTTAAAAGATTATTCCATTACATACTGGGGAAAAAATAAAAACAAACATCTAACTATTTTGATTTAGGCTACTCCCGAATCAAACCAATGAGAAATCAAATGTTTTATTTAAACAGTATCTGTATACCTCAATTCAAAGGGATCTTTTGAATATTTAATTATGAATATTTAACTTTTAGAAAAAGAGAAAACTTAAATAAGAGTGTAATACACAAGACTCTGGCACCCTCTAAACTTTCAGATTCTCTAAGCAGACAGCATCATTTACGTGCTGTGGAAGGCGGTGCTGGCCGCCGGCAGTGGCCTCATCCCTTCCTTCCTTCTGACCGGAAACACCACTGCTGTTACTTTAGAAATCCTGAACCTTCCAGGTAGTGGCCTGTGAGCTATCAGGAGTGAGCCCTCAGTCTGAACTAGTCATGTCATGTTAATCCTACTCTAATTGTTGGTGATTAAATTAACATTTTACAAGTAATAAATTATGATTGATTGAACATTATGGGATAGCTGCTGTGAGTTTCTTATGAAAACTTAATGGTTCTTCAAAAGAAGAAGTCTTACATGTTCGAAGGAAGTCATATCTTTTCCATCTTTAGGTTGCCACCTCCCCTCTCCAAGTGGGTGAGGATGGAGCGCCATGCAGCCGTATTGAGAACGATACTCACCAGACAGGTGGAACAGGAAACCCTGGATGCTTATGATGTCCAGCAGCCTAGAAATGAGCCACTGCTGGACTTCTACTGATGTGGAATCTAAAAAAAAATCTTGTCAAGCTAAAGATATCTGGCTTCCTGTTTGTAAAAATACATGGAAAGATCAAATCTAATAGACACACATTTTATTCTCAGGACATGGAGATTCAGCTTCAAGGATGTCACCTTCCAGATCTGCAAATACCTAACTGTGGATTTAACATTCATTTTGGGAAAAAATTAAATCAGTATTATCTTTCGTCTCTTAAAACAATTGTGCTCCTTTTTAGGAACCTAGAGAAGCCATGCTTATATTTCTTTAAAGGCTATGTTTTTTCTTTTGAGGACTCTTAATGTTTTCTAACCTAGAAAACATAGTAAAACTTTTGCTCTGGTGATTTAATAATGAACTCTGCATTTTTCCAGAAATTTGGTTGAAAAGTAAAGAAATATTTCAGGTAAAACTGATTTTCGAATCAGTACTATAAAGAAATTAAAAAAAAGAAGACCACAGATCTATGACTTCTAAAAATATTATTTTGAAAAACTCTGAAAGAGGATATGTAAACCCATCCTAACTTTCCATTTTTAAACACCTCTTAATTTCTCTTCTCAATCCCTTCCCTCCCCCTCCATCTCTCGCTCCCATCCTATATGAGAAAGAACTAACTCCCAAGTTCCTGTCATCTTCTAGTTGTTCTTTATTTTTATAATTTGGGTTTCTCTTACAAGATAAACCATTATAATTTTTAAACCAACATTTTTGATTTTCCATTTAATGCTATCAAATGACTCCAAAACTTCCTGATGACAGCATATGATTTTAAAGGTATAATTTAGCAGAAAAAATAAACTAATTCTTTTATTTTCCAGTTTTACTTTAGCAAAGAGTCATCACTTTACATTTAAATAACATTTTAAGGAAAAGCATACAAAGCCAACATACCAATGACCTAAACTGCAAAACTAATAAGGTCAGATGTATGAGTCTCATATAAAAATATTTCATGCAAATGTCACATAATCTCATAGTTACTTAAAATTACCCTTCTGATACTTGTCTCAGGATTTTGTTGCTATTGCAAAGGTCAATGGCATTTAGATCAAGAACAATATTTGTGCTTTATTCATTCTGTGCAGGATTTATCTAAGTGACATTTTGGAAATACTCTATGAAGAGACATTTAATAATTTCTTATAGTTGAATAATTGCCCCTTTCCTTGATGTCAGTGGAATTTACACATGAAATGAAGCATTGATTAATGAAACCTCTCTTAAAAGAAGAAAGATTGCCAAAGATTCTTTTCTGTAAGCGTTGTTCAGTGAGAAACCCTTAAAAAGTCATCTGTTCTTCCAATAAACATGACGTAACTGACCATGAAAGATATAATCCAATGAGTCATTATCAAGATTACTCAAATTTCTGGTGATCTAGTTTTTCAGAAATTTAACTGACATCTATTATTTAGGGTGAATAATCTTAGTTGTTGGATAAACACAAAAGATTCTGGGACTTTGCTTTATAAAGTCAGGTCTCTCTCTCCCATACAGAGATGCCCACTCTGGACTGTGTGGTGAGTCACAGGGGAAAGTCAGGCTGGAGGATTCTGTCTTCACCCTCCTCCTGTGCCCAGATTCCACTGAATTATAAAGATGTGGCTTGAGGATTTCCTGGCCCATCCAGCACCAAGAAAGCCAAAAAGATCACAGGTGGAGAAGGCAAGAAACCGCAGCTCCGCAGCCCTGAACAGAAGTGACTGGCGAGGGCTGTGCCTTTGGCCCAGGCCGGACACCTAAGGGCTGGGATATAGTGCTCTGCTTTATATTGAGAAGCTATAGGAATAAATTTTCTCAGCGCAGGAGCCCATTTTGGGTTGCTGCGGCTAATTTCCAGAAATGGCTACTCTATGAGAAAAGAGGGCCAATTAGTTCTCTGGTTGTAGAGGTACAAGAATTCTGATTATGCCCTAACCTGCCAGAGAAACAGACAGGAAACTGACGCTTGGGGAAGGTCATCTTCATAGCATTGTTCTTGCCACAGAACGAGCTCAGCCCATGGGGATGAAGCCAGGGCTGGCATTCCTCCTGCGAGCAGCGGGATGCCCATTGGACTCCAGGCCCTAACAGTTCCGGCGAGTCAGCCCTAGCCCAGTGGGGACCGGCCTCCAGCCAGGACCTCTGGGGACACACTTTCCCTGTGCCAAGCCATGGCAGCAATAACCCCGACAGCTTAGCCGTGTGCTTGTCCTTGTCCAGTGACTGACCGGTCACCCTCCCACTTGTCAATCAGTGTCTCACACACTACTGGTGTCAATGACAGATTTTTGCATTGCTCAGTCAAAATCGATGTTTGCCAACCATCCTTTGTTGTGTCTCCTATGTCAGGATAACTCTGTGAGGAATCTTCTGTTTAATGAGTGCAGTTGGCGATGACTTGTGCTTCCTGGAATATTCAGTTCTAATAGAATACTACATTTTAATCAATCTTTTCTTCAGAGCTTAGTTAATAAAAAAACTTTAAATAAATTTTCTATCTTAATGACACATTACATTTATTACCGGCTACCAAGCCTGCTATAACGTGGCCTACAGAGAAAATACACTTACTGTTGGTGGACTCCAGGTCATAATTTTCACTGTTTTGTTGTGAAAACCTTTCAGATCGCAGGTTCATTTTTGGTGCTTGGCAATTTGTTTTAGCGTCTAGGATTATGCTGGAAAAGGGTCTCTGAACCAGGGGTGTACAAAGCCATGAGAGCAGCCATGACAGCTAAAACAGCATTTCTCATACTGCTGTTTCTCAAGCCTTCAGTCTACCTGAAAATGAATCTAGTGGGATATGACAAGCATTTTATTAAAGCAAAATGATACAAAAGAATAGGAAGATACAGGATAAATTGTGAATCTATAACAGGGGTAAGAATTCTTACCTGAAGTTTATTTAGCAATGCTTTTTCGTATGTATGTGTTGTTTTTTTTTAGACCATAATAAAAATGTTTCAAAAGTATTTATATTCTATGGAAATACATTCTTGAATGTAAAAAAAGAAACCTGTTGAACAATCTTCTTCAAATAAAAACTGAATTGAATAACTTTACTGGAAATTAAAATTTAATTTTAATTTAAAATTAAATTTAAAAATTAATTTTACTGGAAATTAAAATTATTGTGCTGCTTGTCGTTTGAGGGCTTTGTGGGCTGTGTTGCTTCTGGGTCTGTGCTGTGAAGGAACCGGACAAAAGCTGCTTCCGAGAGGACAGAAACAGGACAGAGAGGAAGGGGCAGTCTCATAATGTTACTGGAAATTAAAATTTGATTAAACTTTACTGTAATGGCTGCTACTACATTATCATGGAATGATTTGCTTGCTAGGACTCAGAGGAAATCTTAACATCAGTTTCTAAGAACTCTACTGTTACTTACCTTCATGAACTTGGATGATTTCTTTGACCTTCTGAACGTCAAGGGTGAGAAAAGTGGACTGCTAATCCCAAAATTGGACCCATAACTAAGTTTCTGAGGTACTTCGTTTCGTACCGCATTAATGCCCACTCTGCGGTTGGCAAGCTTCAAAGGTCAACTATTCCTATTAGATTTCTCAAGGCTTCATTTTCAACCATATTCCTATTCCCACTGCTGCTATTTTATTCTACTAGAGCTAGGGCTGTTGATTTGGGAGGCTATTACCTTGCAGAATTCAAAATTTGTTCCCACCATAGCCAACTGCGAAAGCCTTCCACAAGCGGAGCACACGATGGGTTCGACACTCCTGTCAGGATCGTCCTTGCTGCCATCTTGATGTCATTCATTGCACTGTTTGGGGCTGACAGACTTTGTGAACAGATAGACACGGTCTATTTGATTTATATTTACTGTTTCTTCCTATTTTCTTCCACATTTTATTAGTTTCATTCCTGGTATTAAAATATTATAGCCTTTCTTTTATTCTGATAGTCTTATGAATGAAACATTATTTCTTTCTTCTAACCATCACCTTTGTGATAAACTTCATTCATGTTTGATATATTAAAAACAACATCAGAATTTTTAAGCCCTTTACACCCTCCTGATTTTTGTGATATATAGTTTTACATTTTAAAAAATTATATATGTATGCATATGTGTGTACAGGACTGTTCCGTTCATTTCATTTTGACTTACTTTACACAATTCTGAGTCATCATTATGGCTGGGATCCGAAAGGTCTCCCTGACAGGGTCTTTCTGTCCAAGGCTCGGTTGCTGGCCAGTGGGCTTTTGGAAGTGACTGGTTTGTGGGGACCCTAAATTCAGGGGGATGAGACATTGATGAGTCATCAGCCACGCTGGCTTAGGGGGAGGCGTTGGCGACTAGGTTGAAGCCGCTCTGGGGGCACAGCTTTGAGGGTGTGTGTTGTCCTCTGACCCTCCCTCTCTGTCCTGTTTCTGTCCTCTCGGAAGCTGCCTTTCTCCCGTCTCCTTCCCATCACAGACCCAGAAGCAGCACAGCCCGCAGAGCCCTCAAACCACAAGCAGCACAAGTCTTCCTTTGTGTAATTTGATTTGCTCAGGTTTTTTGGTTTTTGTTATTGTTTTTGTTTTTGGTCACAGAGGCAGAAAGCTGACTGACACAGTTAACAAAATATCACCATATACTGTATTTACTAATGCCACTGCCATTTGGCTGGGTTTGTTTTTATTATTATTTTGCTGGTATAGTTTAGATACAGGGTGCTGACATTCATCCCAGGGGTCTGCGCTCTGCACGGTGCATCCTGCTGCTTCTGTCACCATCATCCCCGCTCTCCTCAGCCTTTGTTTACAGAAGCTTTAGTTCCCGTTTTCCCTTCTTTTTTCCTTTTTGTCTCCTTTTGTTCATTACATCATTTACATTTACCTCGGAGATGTCCTTTTTTTAAAAAAAATGAGCAAATACCTTTTTATGTTTTCTGATGCTAATTTGAAAATGCTAATTCACCTTCACTCTTGAAGGATTCTACGCCTTGACTTAGTCCTGGGCTGGCGGCGCTTTTCGTTCCGCACCTGGACATTCTGTACTTCGGGTTCTCTGGAAGCCCATTGAGAGCGTCCTTGCAGGTCCCCTGGCGGTCACCTGTCACTGTTTCCGGGTTGGTTTCCCTTTGACCTTTGTGTGTGGCTCAGTGAGCCTGACCGCAGGTGAAGCTGGTGTGCGTTGGTTTCAGCAGTGTCCACCTCTAGAACCTGTAGGTCGGTACCTGTCCTCAGCCCCAGTCAGGCGTTCTTTGAAAGCTGCCTCTCCCGTACCTTCTCCTTGGACTTTAATTAGCTGCATTGCACACACCTTTGTGTTTTATGTGCCACTTTGCTTTACCCTGCATTGTTATTTTTGTGTCTCTGTGACATCCTAAATATATTCTATTAAATTCCAGTTCACTGTCTCCTCATTTGCCAATTCAATTTTATTTTCAGTCATCCATTCGGAAAATAATTTTGCGTTCAACTGTAGAATTCTTTTTTATTCCTTCAATGATTCCAAAATTACAATGAAAATCCCCTGTGACAACCATTTTTCTTAGCACTTTCATTTTCATTTTCTTAGCGTCTAATAGGTTCTCCATGTGTATTCCACCTGTGGAGCCATCTCTGTTGTTTTTTACTTGGTTTCTCAAAATCATGTTTTGCTATACCTGATACATTTCTTAACATTTCTTCCATCATGCTTATAAAGTCTGTGTGGGACTTCACTTTATTGCTATCCAGAGGGAATTCTTTTCCTCCTTTCACTAGCCTGCGGAGTAGGCAAGCTTACCTCCACCCAGCCGGAGTCTGTGGAACTGAACGTGATTTCCCACATGTGCGACACTCAGTCTGGGTCCATGGGCACCAACGCCAAGGAGAAGCACCGCGGCCCTGCAGAGTGAAGGCCGAAGTTTCCACCCAGACCCCGAAATGCACAGCTCCCTGAGATTCCGTCACACGTGGGAAAAGCACTGCTCACTTCCTGCCATTTCCTGAGTTCTCACATTGATGCTGTGCACAGCACAGGTTGGCCCAATGTTTAAAGAAGAAAAATGTTTCAGACTATAATATTAATGTCTTCATACTTCAAAGAAGCATGGAGACCTTGGACCCGTGGGTGTTAGATGCTTGCATAGACCCAATGCCAACTTTTGTGTTTCTGTCCACATGAGTTCTCCAGATTCTCTTCTGGCTCCTTCGCCTCCCATCTCCTGAGTTCTACCTTCCTGCTTGGTCCACTACAACCAGAAACCATCACATGATCCTAGGGCAAACACAGTGGCATCCTGTCCTATGTAAACATACACACACACACACACACACACAACTTCCATCATCTCTGGCATCTTTTCCTTGGTTGATAGGGATCTGGGTTGCTTCGAAGGTTTAGCTATTACAAACTGTGTTGCTATAAACATGGGTGCATGTATATTGCTGTGCTATGATGTTTGTAATTCTTCTGGGAAGATACCCAGAAGGGGAACAGCTAGGTTGAATGGGACCTCTAATCCTAGTTTTTTGAGGAACCTCCACACTGATTTCCACAATGGTTACACAAGGCCACACTCCCACCAATAGTGGAGAAGGGCTCCTTTCTCCTCGCAGCCCCAAAATTTGTTCCTGGTTGATTTCTTAATGGTAGCCGTTCTCTCTGGAGTGAGGTGGAAATTCAGTGTTATTTTAATTTGCATCTCTCTGATGACTAATGTTGTTGAACATTTTTTTCATATTTTGATTTGCCATTTGTATTTCTTTATGTAAGACATGTGTATTCATCTCAGATGCCAATTTTTGGACTGGATCTTTGAATTTGAGGGGTGTGATTTTTTTTTTTCAATTCTTTATATGCTCTAGATAGAAGTCCTTTGTCGGCAGGACAACTGGCTATAATTTTTTCTCACTCTGTGCGTTGTCTCTCCACTTTGTTGGGATTTCTTTTGTTATGCAAAAGCTTTTTGGTAAGGTGAGATCCCATGTGTTGATTCTTTATAGTATTTCCTATGAGATCTGGGTTTTTTTTCATGAAGTCTGCCTACACCATTGTCTTCAAGGCTTCTACCTATTTTATTTTTGACAAAGGAACCAAACATATTCAATGGAAGAAAGGAAGTCCCTTTAATAAATGGTACATGGGAAAACTGACTCTCCACTAAAACTATCACCGTGTACTAAACTGAAGTCAAAATGGATCACAGACTTAAATATTAAAACAGAAACATTAAATACACTGGAAGATTTTTTTCTTTTCTTTCTTTTTCCATCATTTTAATGGTTCTGTTGTGGTAACAATTCACACCTTTATCTATACTAGTTTACAGTCTTTGCATCTTACTTTTTTTTTTGCCCATTCTTCATTATGTTGGCTGTTTACCTATTGTAGAATTTGCATATTTCATTATATATTCCTTACCTAAGTCTTCTATCTGATATATGATAGCAACTATTTTCTCCTACGCATTTCTTTTCAGTCTGTTGTCTCTTGAAGAACCGAAATTTGAATCTCAATGACCCGTATCATTATTCTCTTCACACTTGCTTTTCACCAAGCCCAAGGTAAAAAGGATTTTGTTCTGTGTATTCTGCTTTTGCCACAAGTTTTATAATTTCAAAATTTAACTTTGTGATCCATTTCGAGCTCATTTTTGTATATTTTGTGGGATAAGAATTAAAGTTCTTCTGCTATGCTATGTAATTGTTCCAGCCACACTTCTTGTAGAGACTATTAGCTGTCTGTTGCATAATGTCTATATTTTGCTGAAGAGAGAACTTGATATATATGTGACTCTATTTCTTACTTTTTCTCTTTTGTGTTGATTTTTAAAATTCACTCCCTTGTGAATATCACACTCTCTTGATTATTATATCTTTATGCATTTTGAAATCATGTTGGATGTGTTCTTGCTCTTCCTTTAAGATGTTGAAGAATATTTATTAGACATCGCCATTTCACCCATATTGTATGTCCTTTGTATCTTCTCTTTCATCATCTCTCTGTACTGGCTTAGTAATAATTTCTTTAGATTTAGCTCCCAATTTACAAGTTCTCTGTCATAAATGTGTATTTTGGGATAATCCATTATTTGAGTTCTTAATTTCAGTAATTATATTTGCTGTTTCTAGAACTCTTATTTATTCTTTTTAAATTCATAGTAGTCATTTTTAAAGTAAATCATTTTCTGCGCCTGTTTCGAATTTTCTCATTTATTTCTTTATAGTTACATTATTCATCAAAATCTTTCAACATATGAAATCATTGTAAATCTGAGTGTTGTTTGAATATGTTATTTAGAAGATTTTCTTATGATATATTACTTTATTTTTTACAGTGAATTTATGTTAATTATAATTTTATATAGAGAAATTGTTTGAGTACTAGATTATGCTTCTCAAGGGAGAATGGGGTTTTGCTTTTTCCTTGTACTCACGAGTCACAATCTGTAGGCATCTAAACTATTCATTGCACCTGCGCTACCACATGAGAATGTATTTGAACCTCAGATTATGAAAGTGGAGCATTAGTTAAGGGTCCTTAAAAAAATGATTTCTTTCCTGATTTAATCTGAAAGCAACATCACACAAATTCCTTGACACAGACCTTCGGTAGCTGGTAGATTTACGCACAGACGCTCACGCTAATGGTGCATTTTTTCACCGGCCCTGTATCACAAGTCTCCTGGGGCACTCACAGCTGGGGTGGAACATTAGTCCCTTTACTTAAATACTGTCAATCTGAGTACTTGATTTTTTTATTAAAAATGACTTTAAATCTCACTGTAGATTCAAAATATTTTTCGATTTTTATTAAGGGAGGTTTTCACAGCACTTCACACTTGCTATAGCCTATGCCTCATTACTTGGCGGAAGTATTCAGTTGTCAGCCCTTTCTGGAAAAGGAGAAAGGGCAACACTGCACACGTGGAGAGCCGCACAAAGACCGGGCGGGAGAGCGGGTACCAGGGCCCGCGGGAGCCGCCTGGCGGCGTGGCCTCCAGTTCTCCCGCGCTTTGGTCTCTCTCTGTGGCTCACTGTCCTCCCCTGCTCTCCTCTCACTTAGCCCTGACCACTGGTCCTTGGGAGCATCCAGGAAAATCCCAAACGTGTCCTGAGAAGCCTGCTGGGCTCCCAGCCCGCAGGTCCAGACCTCACTCAGCCTCCGCACTTCTCCTCCTCCAGCTCCCCACTCCCCAGGCTCACCTCTGCCTACCTAAACTGCATAACTTCTCTGGGGGACCCAGCACCCCAAAATCTCAGCACACGTGCAGAAAACTGCTCTTCCCTCAGTGCTTCTCTTACCCCCACCAGGGGCCAAATCGTAGCTCCTGAGCTGCCAGTCAGCTCTCACACCCAGGCCTGCTGCACTCTGGCCACACCTCAGCCCTCAGCATCCCAGTTACCTGACAAACCCACTGCCTAGATGACTCTAACCACCTCTGTCCTTAGGGCCTCTGTCCAAGCTGCAGTGACACTACTGCCAACAGTATTCATGATCTTTACACTAAAATAAAATCATTACCTGATTTGCTTTTCATGGCTTTCATTCATCCTGCAGAATGTCTTTCTGAGTGGGATCTACTCTCTCCAAACCCAAGCAGCAATCCAGCTGCCCTTGGTCTCCACAACTACCTCATCAATACCCCATGAAGAGAACCGCTCAGCATCCTGCCAGGAAACCCGCATTTACACCCATCCTAGTTAGTTACCTTTTATCCTGTGCTGTGTGCTAGTCCTGTGAACCCTACTAACACCCCTTTAAAATGAGCTTCCCCCTCACCCGCCTCTTCCTCTCCACCCATGCTTCCCATTGGCGTTTAGATGCCAATGCCCGGGGCATCCTCGGTGGAACAGGGAGGATTATTTGAACCTACGCGTCTTTCTATTTTTTCTTATGTTTCCCTCTCACAGAAAAAAAATATATAAAAAATTTTACCTACCATCATTTCCTCCCGTTCTTCAACTAGTGACAATTCCTCGGTGTTCAATAGTCTGTCTTCAGCTTCAGCTACTTCAAGGAAATCATCCTCATTAGGGTCACAAGGGATCTCCCATCATTAGATATGATGGATCTTCACAAATTCATCTCCCTGTAACTTTCAGTGACGTGTCACATTGTTCATTCTCCCTCTTTCTTTAAATTCTATTTCCTCAGCTTCCATGACAGCACTTCCTGCTGTCCACTTCCTGGACCACTTTGAAGGCTTCACTTCCATCAGCTTATCACCCAAAGGAGGAAGCTTTTGACAGCCTTTCTTTTTAAAACAATGTTCTTGGGAGGTTTAAAGTAATGCCAGGTCTGAACCTTCATCTCTGTGATGATTTATCCCAAATGATTTCTGAAGTTGCGGATTTCAGTTGAAATCTTCATCTCATCACGTCTTCACGCCACTGTTTGGATGCCAACACACTCCCACAGAAACAGTCACTGCAGCCCTGTAAGTCCTGCTGGTCATCTGTATTTAGGACATACCAGTCTTTCTCTTCATTCTTTAAAATTCATCTTTTGGTTTTTCTCTGAGTTTAATATCGGAACAATAATTTTCTGTACTGTTTAGTGCTATGCAGGGGAAACAAGCAAATAAAATTTTACCTTTGAGGGGCAGAAGCAGAAATTTTTACAGTGGCCATATTAAAGGCTGAGTAAAAGGCATGACTCTGGACTTCAAAACATCATCAATGTTATGAGTAAAATTGAAAACCAATATGGAAGTTTTTCTGAAGAGTGAAATGATCTGACCTTTGCTTAAGGAGCATACAGGCCACCATGCCAAGAGCAGAAGTTAAAAGGATCTTGCCCTCCTTTCTGCTTGAAGGAATAACAGTCTGCTCACTCAGTAGTGCAGGCCATGGCTTGGGCCCGTGCGACATCTCTGAACATCCTGGGAAGTAGTACTGCTCTGCACTTTGGGATTCCGGTGTCAGTAGCACCGATATAGTGATTCATGGACCCAATGGATGGATACTCTCATGTTGTGAGAGAAACAGATTCAGTGAAGACTGCAAGTGGCCTGCACTAGGAACTGGTTGACCAAGCTGCCATTATTTGGTGTGGGACATTGTAGACTCAGAAGAACTGGAAGAATGAAGATGTTTGGATTTGTTCCTTTTGAATTTGAGATGTAGCAGCCATCTGTGAGGCGCTATTAAATTAAAAGTTGCACATCTTGTTGGAGGGGTTAGGCCTGAGAGGTTAGGCACATTGAGAGGTATTCAAAAGCAGGATACCAGCACACATCACCAAGATGGTATGTGTTTACAGAGAATGCGAAAACACAGAAAAAGAACAGCAGAAACCTGAAAGTATAGAGAAGGAACAAAAAAATCTGTGTTTAGGAAATATAGTAAGATGTTTTCAAAATCAGCTATGAAAAGTAGGTCAAGAAGGAATAAGTGATAAATAATTTTAAATTTTGCTTATTGATGAGGTGTGGACTAATACTAAAACATTTTATTTGGAAACTGGATTACTGCTGACTTTTACATAAACAGTGTCATTGGAATGATCTTGGGAACACCTGATGAAAACGGATTCATGAGAGAAGGAGAGAAGAATTGCACATAGTGTGAATAATATTTTAAATGTATTTCAGGGCCTGAACAAACAACACCATCCATAAAAGAACACAAAGAGCTGGTAAATGAGGTGGGGACCCTCTTCTACCACCTCATTCCAAATGGTGGTTGTTGTGAGGGCAACAGGAAGAAGGTCAGGTTGAGAGAGGAAGGTAGGGATCAGGGCTGCTGCATCAAGGGAGGGCGAAATTCACAGGGTGGACTTCACAGGGTGGACATGGCACTGAAGCCAGGAGCGAGCTTTCTTAGTGCCATTCAGTCACACATGGAGGACAGACGGCGTGGACTTTCAAGTACTCTCATGTTTTCTTTGTTTTGATTTTTGACAAGTGGAGAGCAGTGATATGTTGCTATTAACTCAAGAAAATGAGACACCAACACCGAAAACAAAGAAAATGTTCCTGTTCGTGTAGTCACTAAGTGAAGGACTGAGATTCCGAACATGCTTTTTCTGTGGAGTTATGCTTGGAGCTACTGTGTTACACTACCAACCTTTAAATGGGGGAGTTTTCTTCTGGCTTCACACTTTTCTCCAACAGAAAAGAGCTGCTTGCCCTCCTCATCCTCCTTTCTCCTTTTAACACCTTTTCTCTGCTGATGATCTGGATGGTGTTGGCACGCATTCGTCTCTCACACTGAGTTCTACAGACTCCCCAGTGTAATCTGGAGGTAAATTGAGCCAGGAACTTCTGTGTAAGGCCTGTTTGGCCCTCCCTGTGCGTTATGAGATGCTTTGCAGGAAGTCTGCCCACCTCTGATGGAGAATCCTCGCTGACTCCCACCTGCACTCTTGCACAGCAGTGGCAGACCTCGGGGTCCCCAGTGAAGATGTTGGTCTATTTTCTGCTCCTTGTTGGAAGAGGATTTCAGGTTTCGAACTGGCCACCAGTTTCACAATTCACCTTTCTTTCCAGTCCTACATCTTTAAAGTTGGAGCTGGTGAGTTTTTGACGCAATTCTTCCTATATGATCAACGGGACACTGGTTGTCTCAAACTTGAGGATTTTTAATTAAGACTCCATTCTGATTGCTGTCATGAGGAACAGGAACTTCAAAAGGTTTCTTTGGTTTTTTGTTTGCTTGTTTTTGGCTTATGAAAACTCCCTTCTTTCATTTTCACTTGAAATTTCTGACACATGCATCCTCATAAGCTTGGAGTTGTACATTTGTGTTATGGGTGGGACGAACTGTAGAAAACGTGGGTAAAGGAAATGATTCTTACAGGGAGTGTTCACTCTGAGTATTACTGATTGAAAAAGGATTGTAATCTAGTTAATCAATTAAACATTAGCAAAATTTAAAAACAAGCTCATAGGAGGCTGAGAGGTTTTTTTTATTTATTTTTTAATCAAGAAATCTTCGAAACGTGATATGGTGGCTTGAAAGTCTATAATCTCAGCACTCTGGAAAGCTGGGGCAGGAAGATCTGGATCAGAAGTTTAAACCCATTCTGGCCAATTTAAATATTTAGAAAGATCCTCTTCTCAAAAGAAAAGAAGGAAGGAAAGAAGGAAGGAAGGAAAAGAAAGAAAGAGAGAAAGAGAAAAAGAAAGAAAGAAAGAAAAAGAAAGAAAGAAAGAAAGAAAGAAAGAAAGAAAGAGAAAGAAAGAAAAAGAAAGAAAGAGAAAGAAAGATCAAATCAATCTGGGAATGTATTTCAGGGTGAAGTTCTTGGATTTAATCCCCAATCTCTGGTACCTCCAAAAAAAAAAAAAAGACTCTTAATGCCTTTTGTAGCTATTGAGATATTTGACATTGTCTCTTTGTTTTAGAAGAGTTACAGGTGGTAGGCTGCCACTGACTAACTATGGCAAGCCTGAAAATATGGTCTGTTTCACTTGATCATGATTGGCACATTCATCACTGTCTGACGATGACAGTCCCAGTGTCAATAGTAGTATAGTAGTAGACCCTTTGCAAAACCATGCTTATGCAATACCGCATTTCTCATGGTAACAAATCAGTGTTTATCTTCTCCCCTTCATTGTAAATGAGAGGTCTTCTACTTTCTTCTACTTAGAAAAAATATGGTTTTTCAATATGATCATACACAACTTATGACACACTACAAAAAAAGTAACTTTATTTGGCTACCAGTTGAAAGTTCAACCAAAAATGTTTACTTTTGTATGTTCTACTTCCCACTTAGTCTGAATTCTTTTTTTTTAAAGAAAATAAAACCAAGGAAAATAAAACAGAATAAAACCAATCAAGATGAGCTAGTACAAGTGACACAGCACTTCAAAACCTAGTGAAATCAGCAATAATTACCATAATGCCCCTCATTGTCTTCACATAGCTGCAGATACCTTTGGACATAGTAAAAATCAAACAGAACAGAATAGAATAGAAACAATGAAAGCAAAACAATGAATTCAGTAAAAGACTTCAAGATAAGCCAATAGTAAACCCAAAATTGCTACCAAAATATCTTGCTATCTTTTAAATAGCTGCTCATGCCATCAGATTTAACATAATCAAACAAAACAAAAGAGAACAAAATCCAATCCAAGAAAACTATGAAAATGACATGGTTTCCAGGTGGGGGATCACTCCCTGGTTCTCTTCCCCCAAAGTCCACAAAAGGCGCTGACTCACAGAGAGAAGCTTGGGTGCAGCTGTCCCCACTCCAGCAGGGGCCCGTGCACGGCTCTGCTTTCCAGGCAGTAGTTTGAATTCTTTTAAATCAATTTTCTTGATAAAGTCCTATAAACAGAAGAAAGTTCGTGAGGGAGTGCTTAAGGATATTATATAGTAAAGTTTGTAGCCTCTGCTTTACCAAGCTATGAGAGAAACATTTAACAAATTTAACATATTTCTATAATTAAAAATTGACAAAGAATCGTAACAGAAAAATCAATGAAATGGGTTCTGATTGTATCTGGTAAAATTCAGATGAAAATATCTGACACATCAATATATTCTGAAAGTTATTACACAAATTAAATTATTTTTAAATATTAACTTACTTAATAAAATAGTAGTGAATCCAACATTTCATTCAATTTTGTTTCTAAATTAATTTTCCATCTCATCTACTGAAGAAATGACACATGAAATCAGTTTCTAATTCTGCGTGACCACATTGAGCAGCGAGTTTGCAGAGGGAGCTGGCTTCACACACGTCACTCCCAGGTTAAGTTTATTTAAATCCCAGGAGGATAAAATAAAAAGATGTGGCATAAGTGATGGGACTTAACATTTGTTAAATAATGAGCATAAACATTTTAATGTTTTTTACTTGTTCCCTTTTACACTCTGGCTTAAAAGTGATGAGCTCCAGAAATGTCTAACTTACACCAGACCTAACTTCCTTGAATTTTTGTTAAGGCTGCTCCAATGCTCTTTTTTTCCTTGTTGAAATTTGTAAAAATTCTACGTTTCTCTCAATGTTTACAATAAAATTTATTTTATATAGATACTTATCAGCAAAAAATAATAAATTGGAGGTGATAACACTATGAGTCATTTCATTCCATGCACATAATATATTATGACAACACTGATGAATTTTCATGACCTTCCTATGGTTAAAAGTCCTTCACACTTTAAGTCTGCAGTGCACCATTTTCACTAAAATTGTCTGCTTTCAAGGTAAAATGTGTGCTGTTTATTTATATAGGGTGATTTGAATAACAAACAAGATAACAAATCAATTTTATTATTTCATGTGATTTAATTCTCATAAACTGTCACTTAGAATTTGCCTCACACCCAGGCATGGTAGTGCATGTCTATATCCCAGCACTCAGGAGGCAGGAGGATTACTACAAGTTCAAGGCCAATCTGGGCTACACAGTGACTTCAATGCCAGTCTGCACTACACATGAGACCCTGTCTCAAAAACAACAACAGCAGCAGCAGCAACAACAACAAAAAAAGAATTGGCCTGTGTTACAAGAGAAAATGCATAAACAACATATACAGTTTAGAATCTAAACTTTTCTTCTTAAAAGATATACACTGATACCTAAGTTACTCCTCCAAACATTTATGTGCTTGCAAAATACTTTTCCATGAGATTATCAACTGAACTTCTTTTTTTGGTCTGTGTCATATAGGTAAACAGATATTATTACTTCATAAAAGACGACTAAACCGAAATTCACAGAGACACTGAAAAACTTGATTGAAATCAGCAAAAAAGGACCAGCGTCTCACAAAGGAAAAACTTGGGAGACTTGTGAAATGGGACATAGATCATTTATTATGAATTTAAAGGTTTCTTGGGACATCATCTTGGATTAGTTGTACTCTGTTTTTCCATGCCATGAATTCTCAGCAAGCTCACATGTACTGAACTAAACATCTCTAGGCCTTAACACCATACAGTTGTCTGCCTATACCTCCTTCTGTAGAAGCAGTTAAGAAACACCACTGACAACGCCTCAGAGCAGTGCACTGTCCAGATTTGATGAAAAAGGGTTCCCAGGTTTTTACCTAGTCCTCCTGTTGGCTAATTCTCACGCGTCTGAGAAGAGTGTCCAGGAAGGGTGAGGGAACCAGAAGAGGGCACACGTGATGAGGTTAGAAATGCCCAGGCTTCCTCAGAGGAGACTGCTCCCAAGCAGAAGGCAGAATCAACAATGAGCAGCTTGGAGAAAGGTACAGCTTCAGTCAGCGGGACCAGTGCCCACGTGCGCCCCTCTGCACACCCACGGCTTCCTCCCTCTCCTCTGCTCACCACCCTCTCTCTTCCTGGCCTCCCTGTGTCGCTCTCTTCCTGGCCTTCCCAGCTGCATGGTGACCCTGACTGTGGTAGGGCTCACCCAGCCTCCTCATGCATTTCAGTCTCCTGTGTCACCCCATGGACAGGGCTCGATGACTGCATCTGTGGCACTATGTGGCCAAACCCAGGTGATAAAGACCTGTTCATCACTTTAGAAACAAAATCCTTCCTTTTCCTGGACGCCAATGCACCCTGGTGAAGATCAATGCGCTGGGCCAGGGTGGGAGCTCCTGGTGAAGCTTAACCTTCCAAAAGGAACCAAGAGGAATTCAGACATCACCTTAGGCTTCTGGGGCTGCGCTGTAGAGTAACCCGCAAGTGTCTTTCCTCGCAGTTCTGGAGGCTGGGTGCTGAAGATCTGGGTCCCAGCCAGGGGACAGCTCCCTTGCTGGTTTGCAACTGGCAGCTCTCCTTTGGCCAAGTCCTCTGTGGTGGTGGTGATGGGGGGGTCCAACATGTCCTCCGGTAAGAACTGATCACACTGGGGCAGAGAGCCAACATTATCACCGTACTAAACCATGAGTTCCCACCGCCTTAGCACAGCCATGGTAAATCTGAGGGACTGAAAGGTTTGGTCTTAGGCAGCACAGGCACTCGTCCCAAGGGAGCGCTGAGATGTCCCCACTCCTGCCTCACCTGAGACGGGAGCGGGAAAGGTGTCTTGACACAGCAAACAAGACACGTTTTTATCCCGTTGGTGTTGAACATAGATGGCATGGCTCTTAAAGGACAGAAAAAGGACAAATGTGAAAAAACAAAAATCACAGCCAATTAAGCCGCATACAAAAACAAGGTGAGAGCCGGATGTGTGCAGCATGCGGTCTACTCTGTCTTACACGAGCTGATTCATTATGAAGGACATTTTTCCAACAATTTCCCATTTACTCTAAATTGAACTGAAATGACTAGTTACCCTCCTCCCATTCGGCTCAGAGTTTGAATTTCTGACAGAGCAGAGGTGCGGAGAAAAGCCAGTGAGAGCAGCCGGAGCAGCTCGGCCTGTGCCGCGTCTAGCTGTGAGGGATTAGTGTTAAGGAGAAGGCTGCAGGAGCAGGGCCGCGCACAGGTGAGGGAGCTCCCTGCTGAGCGGCCCATCAAGTCGGGGCTTTGAAAGTCAAATATGGCACAGGGCATGAAGTGTAAGCATGTAGAAGGCCACTTACAGATGACTACATTTAATCAAGATGATGGCAATTTTCAGGAAGAAAAATAATTGGGCCAAAACAAGAAGCACATTAAATAACTGTGGAATCAAGTAAAGAGCAAATCATAGACAGAAAAAGCCAGATAAGCGGAAGTTTGAAAGCCAATCAGGTGCCAGCTAAGTATATTATAACAAGTGATTTATCAGTAATAGAAGAGCAAGTTAGTATATGTGGTGTGAAAACAATAGATTTAGAAAATGAAAAGTAGTGTGCAGTTACTCAAGGGGTCGGCTAAGACTAGGCAGGGGAGGGTTTTCAGGAAGAAAGATGAAGAGATGCATTTTCTACTGTAATTTGGGTGCTAGAAGTATGCTTTAGGATGTGCCTTACACCAGGGAAGACATGATTGCATTAGTAATCCTAGCATGGACATTCTGGGACATATTAATATGACTAAGATAGATTTGTAGTTATAAATTTAGAAATCAATTTTGTTTGCTTGAGTATCATGTTGTGGTCCTGCTGTTTCAAGTTGTTCTCAATAAAATTATTTAATGGTTTTATGCATTCAAGGACCTACTATAATTTCTACCTTACAGAATGTATTGTTATCAATTATAGATCAAAGAGAAATGAAAACATAAAATTAAGACAGGAGTTTCTCTTCACAAAATATGCAGGATCCTAAGAAATGCAATTTTTTATGTTAGAAACTTCCTCTAGAACATTAGTGTCAAGGCCAGAGTATGAGAACGTGAAGTTATTGAAGCAACAATTTCCTTTTTCCCTTTTAAAAGAGAAAATCACTTATATGTGCTAACATCCTCCTTTGTACACACTCCTTTGCTCAGAACCTTTTCCCTGGGACTCGTCCCCCTTCTATGTAAGAGGATGCTTTGCAACCTGATTATCACTCAGAAAGGCTAAGGCTGTTCTGAAATAGTCCCTCGGGCCCCACACTGCTCTGTAAATTGGGCGATGATATTCTAATTTGAACTGAGTGTGCATTCACTGCTGGACTTGAAACTTCTCAATGATAACTCTGAGAAGCTTGTGCAGTGGATTCGTCTCTGAAGTCCCTTAAAGTGGATTTCTCCTCCACAGAGGTGAGGGAGTCTTGCAGACTCTTGGCTCAGTGAAGTCCCGACTCTTCTCAGGAGAGCAACACTCCTTGGTATTTTACTTCATTCCACCCCAGGCCTCTGCATTTCTCTTTCGAGGCATCCACCTATTCACTTACTCTCAAAAAAAAAGACTCAGCCAATCCTATCCAGAGTTTATCCTAGTGGACCCTTTCTGTCTCACTCCTTGCTTGCAATATTATGATTTTTTTGTACAGTTCCTTTTCTTGTTTACCTTGCTTTTGCTCACATGACGATGAAGAGTTTGGATCATTTACCTGTTTAAACTGCTCAGAATCCTCTGGCTGTGGGTATTAGTGGGCAAGACTCTTGTGAGCCTATTTCTTTTTTTTGGATAAATACATAGGAATAAAGGTGTGGTATCGCATGATTACTTGATAAGAAACAGTCAAATCATTTTGTGAACAATTGCTTCATTTTAATTCACATTTAGTACTATAAGTCTTTTAAAATTTACCATTTCCTATATCTATTTGGCACTTCATTAAAATGTTTCTTTTTTTTTCTCGGTAGTGATGTTGAACTTATTTTCATATTTGCCAGTCAGATACATTTTTATTTAATTTAAAAAGAAAAAAAAACACAAAACAAGGGAAGCAATAATACAAAATTCAAAAAAAAAGAAATAAAATAAAATAAACACTAAGAAATCACTAGGTGACAAACTACATACTGTCATCTTAAAAATAGTTGTTCAAGTTACAGAATTAAAGCACACAAAGTGGACATTCAAACCATGACACTGCAAACAGTTCTGCTCAATGACCCAACAAAAACTTAGTAATATGGTTATCAATCCTACACACTTAAACATATGCTTTAGAGGACTTTCTTTTCCTCTCTTTTTTATAATAGAAATTACACATTTTGGGTTTTATTACTCCTACATTTCTTATTATTTTTTTTAGTTGATAAATTACATACTGTCCTCTTGGAAATAGTTGTTCAAGTTACAAAATTAAAGCATAGTGAGACTGCAAACAGTTCTGCTCAATGATCCAACAAAAACTCAGTAATGTGGTTATCAATCCTGCACATTTAAACATACATGCAGTTATATCCTTTAGAGCACTTTCTTTTCCTCCCTTTTTTACAATAGCAATTATACATTTTGGGTTTTATTACTCCTACATTTCTTATTACTTTTTTATGCTAGAGACACAATGAGATATTTATAAATATGATTCTTATTTATTTCATTTATGAGAATAGACTCAAGTGGCCTCCATTTCAATATGAAGGCCTCAAGATCATCCTTTTTTATAGTTGAGTAACATTCCATTGTATAAAAATACCACATCTTTTTCATCCACTCTGCAGTTGATGGGCATTTTGGTTGTTTCCAAGATTTAGCTATTACAAATTGTGCTGCTATGAACATGGGGGCACATTTATCACTGTGAATGACCTTTTCAGGTTTTCTGGGAAAATACCCAAGAAGGGAATAGCTGGATTGAATGGAACTTCCAATCCTAGTTTTCTGAGAAATCTCTATACTGATTTCCATAGTGGCTGCACCAGTCTACACTCTCACCAGCAGTGGAGCAGTGTTCCTTTTTCCCCTACAGTTGTTATCAGTTGTTTTCTTGATGATAGTTATTCTTTCCAGAGTGAGATGAAATCTTAATGCTGTTTTAATTTGCATTTCTTGAATGACCAGTGATGGTGAACATTTCTTCATGTATTTATTTGCCATTTGTATATTTTCATCTGAAAACTGTATGTTCATTTCAGATGCCCATTTTTGGAGAGGGTCTTTGAATTTGGGGGGCTTGATGTTTTTCAGTTCTTTATATGTTCTGGATATAAATCCTTTGTCTGAGGGATTGTTGGTTAAAATTCTTTCCCATTCTGTGGGTTTTCTTTTCACTTTGTTGGTGATTTCTTTTGAAGTGCAGAAACTTCTCAATAATATGAGATCCCAGTTGTTGATTCTTTCAAGTGTTTCCCATGCAGTTTGCGTTTTGTTCATAAATTCTCTGTCTACCCCTATGTCTCCAAGACTTCTACCTACCTTGTCTTCCAGTGGATTGATTTAGTGTTTCTGTTTTAATATTTAGGTCTTTGATCCATTTAGAATTTAGTTGTGTTCATGGTGATAGGCATGGGTCTAGTTTCAGTCTTTGGCATGTAGAGAGCCAATTTTTCCAACACCATTTATTAAAGAGGCTATCCTTCTTCCAGTGGACATATTTAGCCCCTTTGTCAAATATCAAGTGGCTGAGTGTCTTTGTAGTTGTGCTTGCATCTTCTAATCTGTTCCATTGATCCTCAGGTCTATTTCTTTGCCAATACCATGCTGATTTTATCACTGTGACTTTGTAGAATAGTTTCAAGTCAGGAATTGAGATGCCTCCTGTCTTGCCTTTGTTGCCCAGAATTGCCTTTGCTACTCTAGATTTCTTATGTTTCCAAATGAATTTTAGGAGTGTTTTCTATAGATCTGTGAGGTATATTAATGGTATTTTGATTGGGATTGCATTAAATCTGCATAACAGGTTTGGGAGTATAGCCATTTTCATAGTGTTGGCTCTTCCTAGTCAGGAGCAAGGAATATCCTTCTATTTTCTAGTATCCTCTTCAATCTCCTTTTTCAGCATAGTATAATTTTCATAATATAGGTCTTTTACATTCTTAGTTAGGTTAATTCTTAAGTATTTCATTTTTTTAGATTCTATTGTGAAGGGTGATATTGCCATAATCTTTCTCTCAGTGAGTTTTTTGTTCATGTACAGGAATGCTATTGATTTTTGAGCACTGACTTTGTATCCAGCTACCCTGCTGAATTTGTTTATTACTTCTAATAGTCTTTTAATGAAGTTTTTTGGGTCTTCTATATAGAATATCATGTCATCTGCAAATAGTGATAATTCAACTTCTTCCTTTCCTATCTTTATTCCTTTTATTTCTCTCTCTTGTCTGATTGCCCTGGCTAGTGTTTCCAGAACTATATTGAATAGGAGTGGTGAGAGTGGACATCCTTGTTTTGTTCTTGATTTTAAAGTGAAAGCTTTCAGTTTTTGTTTGTTTAGTATAATGTTGTCTGTTGGTTTGTCATACATGGCCTTTATAAGATTGAGGTAGACACCGTGTATTCCGAGTTTCTGAAGGGTTTTTATCATGATCATGTGTTGGACTTTATCGAAAGGTATTACTGCATCTATTCAGATGACCATGTGGTTTTTGTTTTTGGCTCTGTTGATGTGGTGTATTACATTTATTGATTTTCATATGTTAAACCATTCCTGCATTCCTGGAATGAATCCCACTTGGGTATGATGATTTGCTGCATTCTATTTGCCAGTATTTTACTGAGAATCTTTGCATCAATGTTCATTAATGAGATTGGTCTGTAGTTCTCTTTTTTGGCTGGGTCTTTCTCTGATTCTGGGATGAGAGTGATACTTGCCTCCAGGAATGTTTTAGGGAGGACTGCTTCCTTTTCAATTTCATTGAAGAGTTTAAGGAATATTGGCATCAAATCTTCTCTAAATTTCTTGTAGAATTCAGCTGTGAATCCATCAGGACCTGAGCTTTTCTTTGTTGGTAAGTTTTAAATTACATTTTCAATTTCAATAGCTGATATTGGGTTATTCAAAATTGCTCTATCTTCTTGGTTGAGCTTTGGTAGTTCACATGTTTCTATAAATCTGTCCATTTCCTCTGTGTTTCCCACTCTATGTGAGTAGAGATTTTCAAAGTAGGTATTCACCATCTTTTGAATTTCCATAGGATCTGTAGTAATTTCCTTCTTTTCAGTCCTTATTGCATGAATTTGGGTTTTTTCTTTCTTTTTCTTGATAAGGTTAGCTAGAGGTTTGTCAGTTTTGTTTATTCTCTCACAAAACTAGCTTTTTGATTCATTAATTCTTTGTATTGTTTTTTAGTTTCAATTGTATTGATTTCTGCTCTAATCTTTACAATTTCCTCTCTTCTATGAGCTTTAGGTTTAACTTGCTCTTCTTTTTCTACAAGCTTAAGATGAAGCATTAGGTTATTTATTTGTGCTCATTCTGTTTTATTGATATGACTATTTATTGCTATATATTTTCCTCTTAGGACTGCTTTCATTACATTCCACAGGTTACAGTATGTTGTTTCCGCATTTTCACTGAATTGTAGGTATTGCCTTATTTCTTCTTTAATTTCATCTGTAGCCCACTGGTTGCTCAAATGGTTGTTATTTAATTTCTTTCCATGTATCTATGCAGGTTTTGAAGGGTTTTTGCCATTAATTTCCAATTTCAGTGCACTATGGTCAGATAGTATGCATGGAATACCTTTGCAGTTACTTAAGAATGTTTTATGAGATAATATATGGTTTATTTTGGAGAATGTCCCATGCGTAGGTGAGAAGAATGTGTATTCTGATGTGGTTGGGTGGAACACTCTGTATACATATACTAAGTCCAATGGTTTGCAGGTATGATTCAGTTTTGTTATTTCTTTGCTGACTTTTTGTCTAGTTGATCTATCTCTTTGTGACACTGGGCTGTTAAAGTCCCATGTTAAAATTGTGTCCTTGTGCATTTGGTTTTTCATGTCCATTAGTATCTGTCTTATATGGTTGGGTGCTCCTGTATTTGGTGCATATATATTTATAATTGTTAGTTCTTCCTCTTGAATTTTTCCACTGAGTACGTAGTGACCTTCTTTTGTCTCTTTTAATCATTTTATGTTTGAAGTTCATGTTGTCTACAAATAGAACAGTTACCCCCACTTTTTTCTGGGTTTCTGTTGCATGGAATACTGTTTCCCATCCTTTGACTTTTAATCTATGAGTTTCATTTTGGGTCAGATGTGTTTCTTGTATACAGCATATTGTGGGATCCTGTTTCTTGATCCATTCTGCCAGCCTATTTCTTTTGACAGGTGAATTGAGGCCATTTATATTTATAGATATCACTGATATGTACTGGCTCAACTTTGCCATGTTATGTTCCAGTTGTTTGCTTTCTGCTTTTCCCCCTTGTTTAATTACTTGTCCTACCTGGTAGTTTCTTTCTGTTGTTGTTCTGGGGGTTGTGGTCATTTTTTTCTCTATCTAGTATGTTTTTCAATACTCTTTCTAGGGTTGGCTTGGTGGACATGAATTTCTTCAGTTGTTCTTTGTTATGGAAGTAACTTGTTTCTCCATTAAATTTGAATGAAAGTTTTGCTGGTACATCAGTCTGGGTTGAAAGTTGTTTTCTTTCAGGGCTTGAAATACCTCACTCCAGGCTTATCTTGACTTGAGGGTTTGTGCTGAAACGTCTGCTGTGATTCTAATGGGCATTCCTTGATAGGTGAGTTGTGTCTTTTCCCTAACAGATTTTTTTTAATTTAAAGAGAAACAAAGGCATGTAAAGGGAAGAACTAATACAGAATTTCAAAAGAAAGATAAACAATAAGAAATCACTAGATAGTAAATTACATATCATCCTCTTAGAAATAGTTGTTCAAGTTACAAAATTAAAGCATACAAAGTAGATATTCAAACAGTGAGAGTGTAAACAGCTACACATGCATGAGTCTCTACATGTATTTTTATCCTTTTTGTATTAGAGGGAAAAACAAAATTTAGCAAAACAAAACAAAACAAGTTCCTATAAAAATATGAAACCAAAAAGTCATATAAAACCACAGTACAAGGTGATCTACAATGATTACTGTGTTGTTTCTTATTATCTTCAATAGAATGTCTGTATCATCAGGCATAATTGAATATAGCAGTATAATTGAGTATAGCAGTAAATAACAATATTAGTAAAAATGAAACATTGTAGACAGTATAAAACTTCAAAGGTAGGTAATAATCAAACCATAGTGGATATTCTAGCGAATCTTGTCATCTTAAGTGCAGTTGCCTATACTTTCAGACTGATACTATCAATCATAACAGTTTTGAATAAAATATATCAATACAAAACAGTGATCTAACAAACAAGATTTGATTATGATCAGTCATGGTAAAACAGTGTAGGTTTTACAGAGCTTTAGATTAAGTTAATAGGAAATTGAGGATGATTACCATACTATATCCTGTTATTTTTGGGATTACTGTCTGTGCCCTCAAATCTAGTACAGGTAGAATGACTGAAACAGAATATAATACATGTAAGCAGAGTAGTGTGAGTAATGTGGGTTTTAAATCCTGGTGCACTATTTAACAATATAGTGTATCAAGGCCATCTATGTTAGAGTTTCTAGTTATCCTTCTCTGCCTTATTTCTGCTATGCTATTTTTCTGCCTTTGTTTGTCTAGTTTTCTCATTCATTCTACTGCCTGCCCCACTCTAACAGCTTTTAGTGTTCTGTTTTTATGCTGTATGTCTGAGAACTTAATTATTATATATCTGGGTGTAGTTTATGTTGTTTGTGACTGTTTGGCATTTTATACGCCTCACTTATGTGCATATCAGATTTTTCCCCATGTTTGGGAAATTTTCTTCTATTACTTCTATGAATATTTTGGCTATGTCATTTGCATTGACTCCTGCCTCTTCACTGATGCCTATTAACCTTATATTTTTTCTCTTGGTATCATCTTGAAGCTGTTGGAGTATTACTTCATGCTGCTTTGTTATTTTTAAAAGTTCTATCCTTTCATGATCACTAATTGTGATCCTGTCCTTGAGGTCCAAAATCCTATCTTCAGCTTCATTTAAATGGTTTTGCACACTTTGAATACAATTTTTTGTTTCTTGGATGTCCCTTTGAGTTTGTTTCATGAATTTTGCATGTTTTCTATATTCAAGGTTTCAATAATTTCCCATGCTCCTGTATTTTTTCTCTATTTCTTCTTTAGCTGTGCTCAGCAATTCCTTTACTAAAGTTGTTATTTCTATCTTATATTAGAGAGTACTTCTAATTTTATTTCCTCTATAGCTTTATGGAGTTGTTTTTTTATTTCACTCACTATCTTTTCAGAGGTTTCTGTTGTGTCCTCTATTTCAGTGTCTCCTGTACTTGGTGCTGGTGAGCTAGATGTTTGAGATTGCATTTTGCTGTTTCCTTTTGCCATGTTTCCCTTTTGAGTTAATATTTGGTCCTTCAATCCAACTAGTGTCAACTGTTGGTAGTATGGATCTTGGGGTCCTAATGTAAGGCTGATATTTGTCCAATTGCTGGGTCCCACTATGAAGAGGTGGGCCAGTCACCTGACTTTCCACTGCTGGGCCTGTTGGGTGAGTTCTATTTTCTTCTTGGCTGTCAAGTCTAGTAATATTGATGTAGGTTAACTTTTAGTTCCTGCTATTACTTTGTCTTCAGGTTATTCCAGGTCACCAAATCTCCCTGTCTATAGTATTTGTGTTGCCTGAGGCCCTACTGTGTCCCTATTTTGTGCTTGTATGTCTCATAAGCCCTTTTGATTTTCTCCAAGTTGGGGGAGTCCTTATTGGCACACTCCTCACTCTGCCTGATGTTTTCTGTGTTCAGGAAGGAATCACCCCCACTCTTGTCAGACTCACTAAGGTCTTACAGTCGGTTGGAGGGAGCTTCACTACTGGACCTATTTACCCACTGTACACCTCTATTTTAGGGGCATACTCACCAGACTGATTGGAGCCTGCCGAGATCTTCCATTTGAGTGAGGCAGTCACTGAATCTCCCTTCAAGCTAGCACGGTTAATCTGCTGTAGTCCAAGGTTCTGGGAGAAAGTGTGGGAGCTCTGGCTGGAGTTCCCTGGTCCCGAAAGGTCTTCTGTGGAGAAGGTGGGGCCACAGGGGAGGTTGAAGTCTAAGGCAGTCCCAAGTGCCCCTGACTGGAGTTCCCCCTGCTGCGAGGTGGTCTCTGCAGAGAAGGCGGGGTCCCAGGAGAGACGGGCTTCCAGGCCGGTCCTGGGTACCTCTCTTGGATACATTTGCTAGTGAAGAATGTGGCAAAAATTTTTCCTAACTTTAAATAGGGTTTTTGTTGCTATGTTTTTATGAGATCTTTATTTATTCTCTATATATTTTCTTTATCAAAATTATGATTTGCAAGTATTTTTTCCTGGTCTGTGGGTTATTCAATCTTTCAACATCTCTTTTATAGAGCATAAAGTTTTAATTTTGCCAATGTCTCTTGACAATTTATAGTTTTCAAAAATCACATAAATTTATAAGTTAACTTCTGGGCTGTATTTTTTCATTAATTTACATACTCAGTTCTCTATCAGTACCTTGTGCCTTACTTACCAAACTATATCTGGAACTCAAGTAGCATAAGCCCTCCAAAGTTTTTATTTTGCCAAATCAACAATATTTTTTGTTTTGACTAGAACTATTTTGGGCTTTTATATCACTTTAGAATCAGTATGTTAATTTCTACAATAGGCTTCTGATATTTTAATTAGGATTGCATCTAATCTAGGTAAATTTGGGAGAAATTTATATTTTAGTAATAACAAGTATTCTAATTAATGAATATATCTCTCTAAGTACTTGCATTTGTTTAGCAATATTCTTTGACTTTCTATATCTAGGACTTTCACTTCTTTTTTAAACATAGGTCACACACACATCTCTCAATCACATACACTGTGAACATATTTTAATAGCAATTTGTAAATCTCTTAAAGACTCAGTCCTTAACACATTTCCATCTCTGCAATACTCTTCATAATAACTTATACTTGGGGACATTTTTTGGAGAATGATAAAAATGTCTACTCACTAATGGAATAGTTATGCTATTATATAATTTTATATAATCTTCTAAGCAGAAAACATAATGCATATTTCTACTAATTATTTAAAACATTTATTGCATATACTAAACAAAAATTTGGAGGCATTTTAAAAACAAAATGCCAGACAATATTAAATGTGCAGATTTTAAGGTAGCTTACCTGTTTTTAACGTGGATCTAACAGAAAGTATGTGATGTTTTTTAAATGAAACATAAAAGCATAAAACACACTTTCAAAAACTCATTGGATCTATTTACATAGAACTATAATTCATTTAAAGAAATGTTTTTAAGGGAGCCATCATTCTATTTAGAATATTAGTGCCTTTGTCACTTTTTTGCTATTGACACATGAAAACTGACATCCAAAACACAAAGGATAAGAGGTTTACTTTGGCTCATGGTCCTACTTTATGGCTGGATAGCTCTGTGACAGAAACAAAATGGTAGAGGAGCACAGAGCAGAAAACAGTGCTCAACTCAGGGCAACCAGAAAGGAGAGAGTGAAAGGAGGGTTAGTCAGGGTTAGAAATGCGCCCTTCTAGTCATGTCCACAGTGTCTCACCTCCTCTCAGGGCCCAATTCCTAAAGCACACTTGGCCACTAAAGTCCCCAGTGGATGAGTCCACTGATGAGCATAGCACCCCCATGTCCCATTTGCCTTTTAAATGAGGCATTTTAAATTTGAACCATAATGTTCTGCCCCTGGTCCCCAAGACTTACATCCATTTCATTATGCAAAATGCATTCACTCTATCTATAAGAGTTGCCAAAGTTTAACGGTTTCAGCATTGCTGAAAAAGCCAAGCCAAAATCTTGTCTGAGACTCAAGGCAAACCATTTGCAATGAGCTCTTGTAAAAATCAAAAAGAAATTTCAATGCTTTCAGCACACCGTGGCAGACAGTAAGCATTCCCATTCTCAAGAAGACAAAGAGGGTTATAGAGTAGAATGGGACCCACATAGATGGAAACTCAGCAGGGCAAGCATTAAATCCTTTAAGTTTTTATTCAGCATCTTGGACAGACAGGTTGTGGGATGATGTGGATTCCAAAGGGCTTGTGTAGTCCCACTTATGAAGCCTTATAGGTTGTAACCCACATAGCTTCTCCCTTGAGCGACTCAGCTCATTTCCTGAAGCTTTCCTCAGTCTCACACTTGCAGCATCTCTGAATTCCTGTGGTCTTTTCTGTACTAGTGGGGTTTACTGTCACAATTTCATGCAGTGGCCCCTCAAGGGCATACATCTTGGCTTTTCAGGGCTTCCTTCTCTGAAGGCTAGGTGGAAATCTCCCAACTCTTGTACTACCTATAAAATGAGTAGCATGAGGATGATGACTAGGTCTGTGGTCAGCTCAACCAGCAACCCCCACTACTTGTATTATGGTTTCCAAAGCCTCCAAGAACTACAGTGACTGAACACTATAAAATGCATCCTAAAGAATCAATTCTCTGGACTCTTCTCCAGCAGAGGACTTACGAGCTCTCTTCTCAAATGAAAGACTTATAAAAGATTTGCACCTTTGAGCTTCTTGCTGATTCCTTAGAGAGCTTTATGTCATCTTTTTTGTTGTCCTGATGCAAAGTATTTTTTTAAACTATTTTTTCCAACTAAGTACTCTATTATCTTCTATTTTGTAGGGCATTTTCTTTTTGTTGAAATTGTAAGCTGTATATATATATGGTTCTGTTAATGGTTAATGGTTCTGTTATGGTTTATGTTTAAATGTTCCCCAGAGCCCCATTCAGTCATGGAGGTGAACCTTTCAAAGGCAGCTGAGTCTAGCATTGTCATTGTCTAGTGCTAGGATTGGTGAGGTGAGTGCTGCACTAGCCCAGGGGCAGGAAACTAGCATACAATATAAAGGATGGAAAGTGGTTTTCTTCCCTATTTTGCCCTTTTGCTCTTGTCACTTGCAGCCACTATGTACAGTTGCCCCTTAGCCATGCTACCCTGCTTTGGAGCCAGCTGATTATGAACTGAAACCTCCACAAACTGTGAGCTAAATAAAATTTTCTTTCTTAATTTTGGAGTTGAGTACTTTGTCTCAACATCAAGAAAAAAAATAACCAAGACAGGCTCTTATATTTGCTCTTGATTTTTGTTGTAGATCTGGCTAATGGCAAATAGCAGTACCTATGTCACAGCCTGAATAATGAATTTTTTGAAATTTCATCTACCAGTTAATTAGTACCCTACTCATTCTCAGCCTCCTGCAAAATGTCAAGAATTGGGAAAAATACAGACAATCTTTCTGCCAGAGTATAACATGCACAGTCTCTATTTCAACTACCAATATAGTCCTTATTTTTTAAATTGGTCTTGACTGCTTGTGTTTTTATGAGCATTCTGAGAATTCTGAACAGAATCACCTCCCAAGTTCAATCTATACTCTTTTAGGTATTCTTTAGCCAGAATTTCTAAACCTTTGTAAATTCTTCCCACAAACTACTTCCAGAGACTTTGGAACCTTCTAGTCATTACATCTAGTCGTTACAACAATCTCTGTTCCTGGTACCAAAATCAGTCTTTGTCATTTTTTCATATCTGAGACACAATTTCCAACATTCACAGTTAAAGGAGGAGTGATTTGTTTTGGTTCATGGCTTTAGTCTATGGACAACTGGTTCCAAACCAGAGGGCCAGAGGAAAATGTGCTTAGCCCATAACAACCAGGAAGTGGACAAGAAGATAGGAACAGAAGATAGGAGCCACCTTGCAGGTTACTCCCTCAGTGGCCCAACTCCAACCAGGCCCTACCTCCTTATATACCTCATAGTATATTTAGCTAGTGAACAAATCAATGAATGATCCTGCTGATAAGTATCGTGCCTCATGATCCATGACCTAATCACGTTTTAAACATGAGGCTTTGAAGGACTTTTCCTAATTAAAACATAACAATATATTTGGATACCTATTAATGAAATTACAATGGTCTCTTTACTGGTATTTCATGTTAAGAAACTTGATATATGTGTATACCTTTGCTCATCTTACTATGAAATAGTAACAGAGTGTTATGGTTTGTGTCTGGATGTTCCCCCAAAACCTCATGCAGTCATAGAGTTCTTTCAGAGGTGACTGAATCTAGAGTGTGTGACTGCTTGGTGATGCAATGCTGGCACTAAGAGTGCTGGCATTAAGAGTGGGTGATTGGTGGAGCAGTCCATTGTTGAACTGGTGCCACCCTAATCCCAGTAGCCTGCATAGAGAATGAAAAGGGCAGACACAAAGGGCTAAGGTTTTGTTGTTGATTTTTCTGTCTTCTGTTGCCATGAACTGTTGTCTTTTGCCATGTGCCACCCTGCCTTAGAGCCAGTGGATTATGAGCTGAAATATCTACAAACTGTGAGCTAAATAAATCTTCCTTCCCTTAATTTTTGGCATGATGTATTTGTCTCAGTAATGAGGAAATAACTAAAACACAAAAGAATGTAAGAACCAAAGTTGATCAAAGATTTTCTAATTGCCTCAAAGAGGAATACAATTCTCTGAAAAAGCAATAATAAATTACTCTAAATTTCAGTATTATGTTCCTCATGACATTGCTCACTTGGTTTCATTCTCAGTTGAGTGTACTGTGGAAAAAACTCTATAAGCTCAGTCAAAAACTGAAATTTCTAAAACATTGACATTTCTGTTTCAGCTCGGTCTGAGTCTGTCAGTGTAAATTCAAGCAGAAATTACTGGCTATTAGCCTAATGACAACATCAGCAATAAGACCAGCACCATGGAGAGAAGAGAAGAACCTGGCTGATACCACCCAGTCGTTAAATAAACCCACAAGCCTCTGTACCTCCGGACTTGCTGACGAGATAGTAAATGACTTACAATTTAAGATAGTTTGAAGTCATGTTATTTCTTGTGGCTGAAGCATCACCACAAGTGGATACTGAAATCAGAGGCTGAGGTGTGCTTTTAGACACACTGATTAGCAAGACTTTTGGTGGGTTCACTATCTTAGTTTCTTTCTTGTCACTGGGACACAAACTATCTGACACACAGTTTAGAGGACTAGAGTGTGTTTTGGCTCACATTTCAGTTCATGGTCTTCTGGCTCCACTAAGGAGCAGCATGCTGGAGAGCATGGTGGAGGACAAGCTGCCTGCATCCTGGTGGCCAGGAGACAGAGAGCAAGAGGCGGAGCTCCAGAGAAAGAAAGCCCACAGCGACTGAGCCCTCAGCCCCACCTCCTGACCTCGTACTCAGCTTCAGAGACGGGAGGATTCGATCACCTTCTAAGACCCCAGCAGTGTGCGTGAGGCCCTTAGGGACATCTGGATATGAGCCTCAACATCCAGCTCCAATCAAGCACTAACTTACAGGGTGCCCCACAGTCAGCAGGGGAGCAGCAGGTCATTTCCGGATCCTGCTAGGGGGGCTTCCTACTAAACAGCTAGGTCATCACTCATTTACTCAGGCGATAAACCCCTGTCTAGGCAATAAATTCTGGTGCCCATTTGGGTGAGTTTGGGACAGTCAGGCTTAACTGATTCCCCGGGTATTTAGTTCTTTGTTTCTGTTGTCATTTTTTATGAGGTAAGTTTCATTAGTCCGCAGGTGAAACCCAGCCTCCCCGAGAGAATGCGTGTTATTCCAGGGACCCAGCTGTATCCTCACAGCAGTTTCCTACCCTGGCTGATTTGCCTCAGTTTCCTATCCCTAGGCAGTTTGTAATTCCAGAGGAAAACGGCCACCAAAATAAGAAAAAGAGAAAACTGTCACAGGTGGAAAAGAGGCTCGTGGAAGAACTGTTGCAGTGGCTACTGATGTGATGACCCGATTTGTCCAGCTAGCTGGAAAATTAGGTAATATTCGCCAGTGAGGCTTCCATTGTCCCTGAGTCCCCTGCAGAATCTGTGCTGACTCAGTCAGGAAAGAAAGTGGTGCAAAGGCGGCGTCCCTGAGCTCTGATTGCACCGAGTGCACTGGGAAGCTGCTCTCAGGATGCAGGTGCCATGATGCTGTTTTATCTCCCAGTCACATTTAATGATGACTACAAGGTGAGGTTTTCTGATAAGAGCCCAATGGTAGTCTAACTGCAGTTATCCTTTGGAGTTGAGTGAACTGACGGAGACGTAATGAGCAGCTGAGGAAGAACATCCTTGTCCCATTGGGAGCATAGTGTTCCACACCCCAGCCTCCTGGTTAGCACAGAGGCTGGTGAGATTGTGCGGTGCACACATGCGATGTTCTCCCATGATTCTCAGAAATGCTCATCATGAGATTTGTCCACCTCCAGCTCTAAGGGGAGTAGTTAGCAGGTCCTTGGGAAGCTGGCCTGACTCAGCCATGGTGCATCAAGACCTCTGTGAAAACAAACGTGTGGATTCTGCTTGCTTTGGCCTTGCAGCCAGAGACAGCACCCTCAACATAGTGTCAGAAAAAAAATCATAGTTCTTCCTAGTCAAGAATGTGAGTAGATATTGCCACCATCACTTACTGGATGCCCATTCTTTCTGGGCCAGAAATGCATTAGAGGTATGTATTTTTCTGTAGAATCTTAAAACAAACAAAAAAACAAAAGAAAACCCAGCAGGGTAAGTTAACTGTGGACACAGAGAAAGCAGGTAGAGAGTGTTAAGTCAGGGAGTCCTGTTCACACGGCCCATTATTGTTGGACTTGGAAATTAAATTCATACATCTTGAACTTTAGCTTGTGTAGCTTATCAGTGAGCTACTTACCCCAATCAATAAGGTAAAATGAAGGTTCAGAAATCCAGTAAGGTGAATAGTTTGTTAAATGAGACATAAATCTTATCTTTACACCCTAGGTAAAGGAGAACAGAATATGTATGAATATGTGATATGTACAGGAGGAAAGACTATACAGAAAGCAACAAAGAATAAGGACATTATGTTATATTCAGAATCATTCAAAATAAAAATGGTATGAAGTGAAATATTTATATTATAATATAGCATAGCCAGTCTATTTCAAAACACAGTAGTTCAAGATAAAAAGTTATAAATATATCACATAAGTTAATAGATTACCTTTGCAAATGCTGTATAACATGCATGATTGAATAAAAACCATTTATAATAACATTAAAAAGTTACAAAAACATATGTGCTTAACATAATAAAGATTGTTACTCTAGTGTATTAAGCACATATTTCCCTTCTTTTTTGGATTTGGACATAACAAACATTTAAACAAACTTATTTCTCATAAGTTATACAGTGAAAATTTCAGGGAAGCATGTGTAGGTACCATAATCTTGTCTGATTTTATCAAGAAAGCTGCTTGAACCTAAGTAATGTGCAGAAATAAGCTGCCCAGCAGTCACAAATAACATGAGTTAGGTGAGATTGTAGAATGTTCAAGGCATAAAAAAGTCCACTGTGTTTGGAAAGTAAAGACTGGGGAAAGAATATGGCAGGAGAAGTTGGCAGAAACGCTGAGACCTACCACCAAAGGACAAGTGAAAGTCACTTGACTTTATAATAATTGGATGCTCTTCCTCTTCCGAATATTCAGTGGACTAGATGGTTCCAACGGGAAGCAGAAGGAAACGCACTGAGGTTCTCCAGAAATAAGCTTGGATTCTTCAAGAGAATCCAAATCCACAAACAAAGCTGCAAATTAATACATTATCAAAGACCTGGTCAAGATCCCTGATCGCTTGTATCAAGGGTATGGCGAGGTGATACAATAAGCAACAGACAAATTTAGCAATTCATGATGAATGACTGGGAAGTCGATGCCTCCAGATGGACCAAGAGCAGATCACTGCAAGACAGCCACTGTTTATTGGGTGTATACAGTGATAGGCGAGGCGAGCAAGATACTCGAAGTTGGCAGAAGACACAGAGGTCTGTGATTCAACAGCAAGCATAGTCCTGGGAGGTCTCAAGAGGGCAGAGATGATCTTATGCTAAGAAGGACCTTGCTCTGGAGTGGTTTTTGTTTTTGTTTTGGCTTTGGTTTTTAATTTAGTCGGCTTTTAGTCTTAGTGGTTGGGAGAGGATAGTCCATCCTTGAAGAGTTAATGAGAAATCTCAAAAGGGCCATACTGATAGTCCCAAACCTCCATTTATCTCTTAGGGAAGTGTGCAAAATTAGCCATTGTGAATCTGTGGTTCCCAACAATCCACCAAACAGGAAGGAGGAAGTCCTTAGTGCTATTAAAGGGAATAATAGTCCTTAGCGCTATTAAAGGGAAGTCCTTAGTACTATTAAAAGTTATGAGCTAGAACAAGCTGTTCATAGTTGAGTGTCATAGGAATCACTTAGTTAAAATGCAGACTGAGATGGGGAAGCTCCGCTGGGAAGGCCGAGATTCCTCACCAAGCTCCCACGTGGGGCCCAAATGAAGCTCCTTCTGGAGGGAGCTTTCCTACGGGCTGCCGGCACATGGCTTCCTCCACGGATGGCGAAGGATGGATTCCTCCAGATGTAGGTAGGGAGAATAGTCCTTCACTAGTGGATTTAATAACGATAGAACAACAGGACAAATGAACAAGAAGGAAATAGAAAGCTGGTTTACAAAGCCCTGTGAACAGTTAACATAAATGCGCACACAAATAGAGAACACGCTTATTCTCAAGACTGCATGGAGCATTTCCCAGAATTGACTGTACATTAAGCCACGAAACAGAACTTAATAAATTCAACATGATTAAAATCATAAAAGAATGTTCTCTGGGCAAACTGGAGTAAAGCTAAAAATCAATGATGGAGGAAAAAGCTGAAAATTCTCCAGGAGGAAAAAATTACTGCAGTTTTAACAGCCAAGAGGTCGAGATGAAATCACATAGCAATTAGAAAATACCTTAAAATGGATGAAAATGAAACAAAAAATACCAAAATTCATAGAGCAGCTCTCAAAGGGAATTCATAGTGGCAAATGTCAACATTAAAATAATTTCTTAAATAAATAAGCTAATTAATTGTCCACTTGAAGGGACCAAGAACAGAAGACAAAACTATAAACCTGGAGTTAATGGGAGGAAAGGATAATCATTAGAACACAGATCAATCAGGTGGACAATAGAAAAGTTGGCCTAAATTGTATCAATACCAAAAAACAAATAACAACAACAAATATGAACAAAAGGTAATTTTTAATTTGGTAAAAACATTGAGGCCTGCATCTGAGACAAGCCAAGAGGCGTGATAATCTGCTTAATAGGCAACATCTCATTCACGAGAGTTAGAGGAAGGAAATGTAACTGTTAAAAATGAATTAATGTATTCCCAATAAACAACTTATTAGTGGGGATTGATGTGCTGTTATTGGACAGAACTCCTGACAGTGGAGTGGCAAATGTTGGTAAGTGAGAGCGAGTCAGAAACCAGGTGAACATAGCCCCACGCTCGTGTGAGCCAGTGCACCACTCCTGCAGGGAGATGGCAGAGTTACACAGGCAGAGGCTGAAGGGGAGGAGAGGGATCAACACGCATGTGCTGCAGAGGGAAGGCACGCAGATTGTAAGTTATTGGAAGAAAAAGAAACTGTGTTACTACTGTCTCAGTCTGCACAGGTAATTACAACAAAACACTGAAAACCCCGGGGGTTTATAAGCTTTGGATCCATGGAGCAGGAGAAATACATTACCAACTATTCAGTATACTATCAACATTTCTGTTAAAAAAATTATAAATTACGTTTGTTTAGCACATGAAAACACATGAAAAATTACTAAAGAGTTTTTTAGTAAAGAAGGAAGGAATTTACCTCAAGGTAGGACCCAAATATACTCTTTGAAGCCTCCCAACAGAAGCTGGTGGCCAGTGGCTTTTCCAGGTGGTGGCCACATTTCTTGGTGAATCAGAACCCTCTCCAAGGTCATCATGCACTGACAGGTGGAGCTTGGGAAGAGGATTGGACCAGGAATTCTCCTGGACTTGCCCTGTAGGGACACGGCTTGCAGGGAGTGACCCCCATGGGATGACCAAGGGGCCATCTCCCTCCCTGGCTCCTCCCTTCTCCCTCTGCTTCCTGACTGCCAGATTGGAGCAGGCATCCTCTGCCCAGGCCCTTCTGCCACACTGTTTCTGTGCTTAAATTTGCTGGTCATTGAGGAAATGTGAGCCCGGATAAGCCTCTCCTTTAATGTGTCTCAGCTACAAGAAAGTGACTGTGACACCCGGTAATGAGAGTCCCCAAACAGGACACACTCCATGGTGTCAAAGGCTTGAAAGCATGTGACCATGATCGAGAGGTTCCATCACTTCTTTGTTTGAACTGCAAACATTCAATCCACCTATGAGCCAGCCGTTCCAGAGAAACCAGCTCCCAGGTTTCTTCCATATTGTTTCTGAAGTCCTAGTGGGAGCAGTGCTCTATAACAGGAAACTAGAAAGAACACACACTGGAGTTAAAGAGACTCTGCCATGGTTACAATTAGACGGCGTGATACATACCTGGAAAAAGGGAAAAAAATTAAAGTTGATAAATCAGTTTAATAAAATAGTCAAAACATGTACAAATACATCAGATTGAACAGTACTAATGTCAGCCACATCTAGTAACATAGATAACAAAGAAGATAGAATCATAAATAAATAAATGAATAAATGTATGAATCCATAGGTGAAAGAATGACAGTTCCAACATTTTTGAAACAATTATCTATGCAAATGCCTAAAGCAGTTTCTCGTCTTTGATATCATTTTTCTGTCCCACCTACTGACATCTAGTTCCTTGCTGGCTTCAACATTTAAGGGTATATTTCTTACGGACTGTTTAATGAAATCCTTCAGCTAATCACACATCTTTAAAAGAACTGCATTTTTCATTGCCATTATGGTATCTTTCCCAAGATTTCCGCCTTCTCCACCACCTAACTCTAACCCTAAACACTGAACTTATTGGGGTTCAGTTTTGAGACGCCTTTTTCTAACCATTCTACAGGCTCACTGCAAGGGCTTCCACAGTATACATCTGCACCCTCACATAAACGGACTGCAACAGTACTAACACCAAGCTCCCCTGCTCTTTCCGAGTTCAGGGTGTCACTACTCGGCTGGTCCTGATCCACCCTGGACACTGCACTTCGCAGTGGGGCTTTCAGTCTTCCCAGTCCTATGTATCGGGGCCTGGCTCCAGCGTCAGCTCCCCCACACAAATCAGGATTTTCCCATGATTCTTGATCCATCCTTCTGTTTTCCCACACTTACCTAATCTAGTAGTTCTTCGTAAACAGTACTAGAATACTCCCTAGATAAGTCATTGTCTTTCCTAAATGTACTCACAATTTATCAGTTTTATTTCTGTGACACTGCTTACACCTATCGCCATCTGGCACAAGGGTTATCGTTCGGTCTTCTCTCTCCCTGTCTCTGATCCCCTGCATCCTTTTTCCACAAGCAACAAGAACCACCCTTTATTCCGCTAACTTCACCTCACTCCCCTCCCAGGTGAGCTGTTTCCTATCAGGGCTCAGCGTGAAGGGCGGCTAAAAATAGCAGCCAAGACCTCTGCTCGCTCTTTCCGCACGTTAGCGCATCCCTCAGCTTATCTCCCGACCGAGCCCTTCGGCCACACTGAGTTTCTTTCAGACCCTTCAGACTGACGTGGCTTCTCCCTGAGTCTGAGCCCACGAGGCTTAGACAGTCCTTCCATCCTATTCACTCCTTATCTCTCACGTTAGGTCATATCTCACTGGCTATGTGAAGGTGTATCGCATCTTTTTACATGTTTCTTCAGCACGCCCCTCTCTCCTTTATTACTGAGTTATAATTGCATTGCTGCTAAGCTGATAGCTCCTAAGTGATGAGATCTGTGTCTACGTTGTTCCCTTCTGTCTCCTGCTGCCACAGCCAGCTTGGTCCTCAACCTTGCTTCCTGCTTCACAGAAGTGCAATTCTCCTCAACACCCCCACTCTATCCCGTGAAAACTCACATCTGCTGTAACCTCTGTTATTTTCTTTATTCTCCAGAAACAGATTTTCCTGTTTGCTTGACTGTCCAGGTCAACCATATTCATCTTCTTCAGTGTTTCTGATTGAACATCGACTATTGACTTTCCCAGGGGTATTTTCTACTTCTCTCTTTCTAATATACATCTATACACCACGATATAAACTGGCCTCATTCTCTTGCCGATTGAAAACACCTATTGCTGGCCCTGTTTTCCTTAAGTGCGTCCCAGATTAGAAACCATGTGAGGACTTTCCACTTCCTCTGAGACAGCCAAGTCTCCTCCAGTGGGGCACGCAAAGCTGGCTGTCTTCCTGCTGTCTCCTTGTGATCACATCGTAGTCTTGACTCCTTGAGCAGGACAGAATCGTCAGTAATTCATCTGAGCCAAAATAAATTTCCAGTAGGTTTATGTGCAAGGATTGTAAGAATATCCTTCCAAAAGTCATGCCTACCTGAACCTCTGAATGTCAAATTATTTGGAAACTGTGTCTTTGTACACTCGGTCAAGTTAAGATAATGGCATCCTGGATTATTAGGGTAGGTGCTGAGACAATGATTTGTGTCTTTGTGAAAAGCGGGAAAGTTGAACACAGAGATGTACACGTGTGGAAGATGCGATCAACTCAGAAGAGCGTGCTGCGTGATGCCAGGGGTGGACACTGAGTGCTGCACAAAGGAACCAGGAAGTGTCCGGAACCTCTGTAGTCATCTGGGTCAGGAAGGGCAGGGGTGAGCCCCTCCCTGCAGTCACCACACCGATGTGGACCTGGGGACTGCTTTCCATTTCATGTCCTCCACACCCTGACAAAGCAAGTGTGTTCCCGGTAAGCCAGTTGGCCCAGGAGATTTTGTAAGGCAGTCCTACAAAATAAAGTAAATTCAGGGCAAAAGCTCTTAATGATTCAGTTACATATGTGATTCCAAATCTGCTGACTGACCATTTATAAATTTCAGAGGTTTTTAGTACATGGGATGTTACCATGCCATTTTCTTCATAGTATGAGGTATTTAATGTATCTAAATTACAGGATATAAAATAATTAAACTCAGGATTGCTCATAACCAACCATGGGTTTTTGATTTCGAATTAGAGTTCCTGACAGTAATGGAGGTCACCAGTTCAGGTCTATCTTGCCCTTGTAAATGTGATTTCTGAGGTACATTTTTGCTATTCAAAGAGATTTTTAAAGTCATGGGAAATAATAACCTTCAACAAAAATAATTTCCATTATTGAGTGTGTTAGTTTATCAGTTTCTTAGGCAAATATCCTAAACATTATAATTACAAGATGAGGACTAGATAAAAGCATTTCTCTGTCAAGACAATCAGTGTTTTATTGTTGTTGTCGTTTGTGTTTTTTTTAATGAGTTGCTCCATAACTGTAGGAGTCTACTGACACACATTCATTTCACTCACATGGTGTTTTGGGGACCCCTGACTGTTTAGTTTTGAATCATGATACCCTAATTTCCTTGTTTACAGAGAGTCTAATGTGTCTCACTTTCTAATGAAATCATATGCACTTTTACAGGTATACAAAACACACATACGTGAATACACACATGAACACATTTCAGAACATTTTATCTCATGAGTGGAAGAGAATAACCTAGCCCATCCTTTCACTATGCATCTATTTACAGAGATTCTGAGTTTCTTTAATTTGCTTTCAAGAGAGAAGATGGAAAATTTCCAGTGGAATAAAAGAGGCCTAGTTTTGCTGGTTCATAAAGCAGACAGTACTATAACTCTGACTTTTTTGTTGCAATATTTGTGCTTCTGAAGCTTACTGGACTTTGTGGGAGATTAAAAAAAAGGAACTCTCAGTGATATTTTGGTTTGGAAACCAAAAACTACAAATGTGAAAAGTTGGCAAGAACCTGGGCTATACCTTTCAGAGTATAAAGGTCACCCTTCAAGCTCCAAGCTCCATTCATTGTCTGGCGCAGAGGCCTCTGCAGAGCTTGTCAGGAAGATGCTGTCAGAAGACTGCACCGGGAACAGCCCCTCATCAGAGGAGCACCTGTGATCACCGTAATTGCTCTGCTAAAACTAATGAAAAATTATATTGGAATTTATCCTTGAAACACTCATCTCAAAGTACAATGTTCTTTCCATTACTCATTAGCCTCTGAGAAAGTATTGTGGGAGTAAATGTCAAATGAACTCTTTTTTCCTATGATGCATTTTCTAAGTTCCTAGGAACAAATCTCAGACACAGCAATTACGGAGATGGGCAAAGGAGACCAAAAGCAAGCACGTGTCATGAAGAGATATTTATTTCAGGGAATGCGATACTCTAACGCATACGCTCCATCTTATGGAAAGGAGAAATGCTATGTGACCACTGTGAACGGAAGCTGAGTCTTGTTGGTGTGCCGAACATTTCTCCGGAAGGCAGAGTCCTCCGGGGGGGTGATGAACCTGACACCTGTCCTGGACTGGGAAGAAGCCAGAGCTTCTGTGTGTGTCCATCCAGGCAGATCTGTCAGAAGACGATGACCTTGTAGCTGCCAGTGCCTTTCTGGTAGCAGACAGATGCAAAAACAAGCCTGACAACACCAAGACGAAGACCAAACGAAGCAAAAATAAACCAAATCGTTTCAGGCTGGTTCACAGTGAAATGCACCCAGTAACTGAGCTTTGGTGTCAAAACTCTAAGCACATTAAAATGGGCGAGATGACTCACCTGTGAGGTGGAGCACACGGGGAAACACATGGGGCATCCAGCACACTGGCCAAATCAGGAATTTGTCCCACACTGTGTTAATCTTCTCTGCCGGTCAATTTACACCAGGAATAGAAAGGAGAGAGAGGAGACGACCCAACGTTGATGTGTGTTCTTGGGTCCTCTGCCTCAGGCCAGCCGCTCAGGGAGCATGAGTCACAGCGTCCGGCCAGTGAGGGGTGCAGCGGGTGCGCCCAGCAGGTCTTTGCCCCTGGGCGTGGTAACTCAGAGCAGCCTCCTCCACGTCTCTGCTGACTCCCCAGTGGGAATTGGCTCTTCCTGCCTGGGGCACTGATTTTCTTCATGGAATCCTTTGGATCAGTGGTTTACTCTTCTTTTTCGCATCCTGTCTTAGCTTGGCATCTTCCAGAAAAGAAGCTGAGAGAATGATTCAAGCACAAGTTTTTTTGTTTTTTTTTTAAAAATGCGAGGAATATTGTAAGGGGGATGGTAAGTGATAGGACAAAAATCAAGCTGTTTGTGCCTTACGAAGCTGCAAGCACAGGGCTTTCTTCACTTGGACAAAAAGGAAAATACAGTCTCCAGGTCTGAGTTAAGCAAGGCCAGAGAGTGCTGAGATTGCATGTCAACCTCTGTGAGCGGCTGAGCAGAGATGTTGCAGGTGTATTTAGTGTCTTGCCAGCTGCACAAGCAGAGTAATCTACATATTGAGGAACAGTTTATGCACAGAGGTGCATGCTGGTCTCGAAAGTCATAGCGATTGTGTTGAAATGAGGAGATTTAAAGAGCCTGGGCAGAGTCTGCCCTCCTTTTCCACTTACTGCCTGGGATCCTGCAGATGAATTCCCTGCACTGTGAATGTTGTCTCAGGAGTTGCTCTTGTGAAGTCCTAAAGTAAAAATACCTGAAGAATATGAATATGATGAGCATGTTCAGAGGCAGAGGCCAGAGCAGAATCAGGACTGTCTCCCAGAGAAGATAAGGAATGAAATAAAACTTTAGGATGGGCAGGAGTGGGATGGAACAGGGCAGGCGAAGCAGGCGAGTGCAAAGGACATCTCTGGAAGGAGCCCAACAGCGTGGCAGGGTGGTGGGGCTGTTGCACTCTGGTGCAGTCAAGGCTTGATTTCGCCTAGAGAGAGCAAAAAACAGCAATAGTGCCAAATGGACGTTGGCCCAGTTTTTATTATCACACACAAGTCTAAAATTTGGATGCTAATCTATTCATCTACACCCTAAATGCTGGCTGCAGGTGTGTAACACCAGCAGGCTGCACATGGCTGCACTTTACTGCATACAGCAATATGTCAGTTTGCACACAGAAGTGTTTGCACGGTTTTGCTTTGCTCACAAGGTCCACATCAGGTGATGAACATGACCTCAGCTATCTCCCCCAGAACTGCCAGAAGAATTCAGTTCGTGATCCGAGGTATCACTGTGTTAGTCAAAGAATGTTTCTCGTTACAGAGAAGTTATCTGGAATGCAATGCATGGCTTGCCAGTGCTCAGGAACACATACTGGATTAAAATGGTATCGACTCAGAGTACAGTTTACGTCTTCAACCTCTCTGCTCTAGAGCCCTTCATTTAAATGAATTCAAAATAAGCAGTGATAGATCAATGACTGTAAGATGGAGAAATAGAAACCAAATTACTTTTACTCTGATATCAGTGAATATCAAAAGAAATTTAAAAATCTTGTTCTTACAGTGACTTTAAAAGACTGATGTTTCAGTGAGTTATTTGATCACAAATTAGACACTATCACAATAGCTTTTTTGGACTTTGTTTAGCAGAAAAAATACTTGAAAGTTTTTTTAAAAAATATGTTAGAGCCGGGGATTTAGCTCAGCGGCATAAGCAACTGCCTGGAAAGTGCGTGGTCCTGAGTTCAATCCCCAGTACCAAAAATTAAAAAAAATATATATATATATATATATATATATATATATATATATATATATATGAAATTTGAGAAATATTTTCTAATGAAGAAATTTAATGGAAATATTTTGACTGTAAATACATTTGAACACTCTAAAAAGAATTCTGAGGAAACAGAGGATGAGAGATTTCGATTCAGTTTGGAATTATTGTGAAATGTGATGTTTGTGAATTTCTTCCTACATAGACTGACGTTGAGGATGAAGTATCCAATGACTTACACACACATGCACGCCTGATACAGACACACCCACACACACACTCCTGCATACAGACACACCTACACACACACACACACTCCTGCATACAGACACACCTACACACACACACCTGCATACAGACACACCTACACACACACACATACTTCTGAATACGGACAAACCTACACACACACACACACTCCTGCATATGGACACACCCACACCCACACACACTCCTGCATATGGATACACACACACACACACACACTCTTGCATACGGACACACACCCACACACACTCTTGCATACAGACACACCCACACATACACACACACTCCTGCATACAGACACACCCACACACACTCCTGCATACA
>PVLA01011938.1:0-48556 GCA_004027455.1 Hydrochoerus hydrochaeris | reverse complement strand
TTTTTTTTTTTTAATATATATCCCAGATAAGTGACTTTGGGCAGGCAGAGCTGTGTCTTTTTGGCAGAGACTCGCTACCCTCGTTTGTCTAAGTCTCTCAATAGGGCCTCCTCCGTGGCTTTCAGACAAGAGGCCAAGTCTGCATTGGCCAGCAGTAAATCATGTACATATTGAAGCATTGTGACAGTGGGAGGTTCTGTCCAAAAATCTTGCACATCCTACCTCAGGGCCTCATCAAATAGAGTTGGCACATCCAGGTCAGTTGTGCTGATTCCCCCATCTTAGGGTCTGTCCATTCAAAGGTGAAGAGGGGCTGACTTACCGAAGCCAGTGGTAGGGAGAAGGAGGCATCCCTCAGGTCCAATGTGGAGTAGCAGGTGTGCATAGGAGGCAGCCAACTGAGCAAAGTACATGGGTTAGGAACAGTGGGGTGTAGAGTCATGACTCTTATTTACCTCTCGGAGGTCTTGGACAGGCCGATAGTCTTATGTCCCAGGCTTCTGGACAGGTGGCAAAGGCGTATTCCAGGCTGACTTACAAGGAATCAAGATATTGGCCTCTTTTAGCTTTTGAATGTACTTGGAAATTGTGTTCTTGGCCTGTAAGCTGAGTGGATATTGGCAGACCCAGGTTTGGATGGCCCCAGGGTTAAGGGTGACTACAAGGTTGATTGCAAATCCTGGTGGGCAATTCTGCCCAGACCCCAGGAATCTCCTTTTGCCATTTTTGTAGCAATGAAGTTGGAGGGGAGTCTGACAGGGGTGAGTCCATCGGAAACAAGTATCCTTTAGTCAGGGGACAAGTAAAAAGAACAGCAGGAGCTGTGGTAGTCACCTCTGATTTAGCTTTCTGGGACCTCTAGTCTTTCTGTGAAACCCAAGAGTCACCCAGGGGTTTGTGCTCTCAAAAGAGGTTTGAACCTGTAACATGTGGAGCAAGTCTCATCTGATCAGGGAATAAGAACGTTTGGGCACGACAAGGAAATAGTGGGTTAGGGACCCTCTGCTCAAATCCATAATACTGGCCTGAGTCCATGGATAAGCCTCTGTTTTTCCAGTTGCTCTTTGAATGCTCATTTTGGTTTGAGTCAAGGGACCCACTGGCTGCTGTAGGATTGAATAGCTGGCTCCTGTGTCCCCCAAGAAGCTGACCTTTCGGGCTATCTCCATTAACTCTGAGAGTGCCTTGCCTCTGAATCTGTCTAACCTTTGAAGCTTTTTTTTCCCCCCTGTGGTATGATGTTTTTAATTCTGAGAAGATACCCAGATGGGCAATACCTGGGTTGAATGGAAACTCTAATTTTAATTTTTTGAGGAATCTCAACATTGATTTCCACACTGCTTGCAGCAGTCTACACTCTCACCAACAGTGCAGAAATGTTCCTTTTCCCCCACAGCCCCTCTAGCATTTGTTTTTGGTTGATTTCTTGATAAGAGTCATTCTTTTGGGGGTGAGGTGGAATCTCAGTGTTTTAATTTACATCTCTCGAATGACCAGTGATGTTGAACATTTTTTTTTGTATATTTATTTGCTGTTTGAATTTCTTCATCTGAGAAGCATGTAATCATCTCAGATATCCATTTTTGGACTGGGTCTTTAAATCTGGGAGGACTGATTTTTTTGAGTTCTTTTTATGTTCTTGATAGCAATCCTTTGTCTGAGGAACAACTGTCAAACATCTCCCACATTGTGGGTTGTCTGTTGGTGATTTTTCTTGCTATGCAAAAGCTTTTCAATAGGATGAGATCCCAGTTGCTGATTCCTGTGACAGTTCCTGTGCAGTTGAGGTTTTGTTCATAGTCTTTGCCTACACCAGGTCTTCAAGAGTTTTATGGATCAAGAGATGTAATGTTTCTGTTTAATGTTTAGACCTTTGATCCTTTCTGAATTTAGTTTAGTGTATGGTGAAAGACATGGGTCCAATTTTAATCTTCTGCTTGTGTACAGCCAGTTTTTCCAGCACCATTCATTAAAGTGGCGAGCTTCCTTCCAGTGAATGTGTTTGGCACCTTTGGCAAAGATAAGGTGGCCTACTGTGTCTGATTACTTATTTTCTTAAATAATCACTTCATTATTTGTCACAGTTTCCCTTTTTTAGGATTTCTCTTAATACAAAAATTAAAATATTGTGTAAATTCCAGAACTGCATAGCAAGATGCTTCTCATGATTCTAATGCCACTCAAAATTGGCATCATCTTTGGGTATCATTCCAAAGATAGGGTCCAATGTTAGGGTACTTTTGGCTAAAGCTGACTCCCCCCCCCTCAACAAATGGTTAATGCTATTAAATCAGTGAGATCACTAACTCCGGTCCTTCCTCAGGCATCTTAAGCTTACTCTGTTCTGCTTTCTCTGTTTCCTGCCAAGTACAGGGGCATGGCTTCCTCTCTGTGCTTACTACTGTGCACAGCTTACTATGCAGAACACATAGCTTACTACTCTGTGTTCTCTTTCCAGTATGTTCAGTTTTCCAGTGTCCTAGAGTATTGGGTGTGTTTGAGGCCGGCCACACAGGGGAGGTGGATATTTGAAGAATTATTATGGTTTATATCTAGATGTCCCCTAAGTGCCTCACGCAATCAGAACTGGGGCTTTTGGATGGTGATCAAATCAGGGGAGAGATACAGCTTGATGTGATGTTAGGAGGTGGGGCCTGGTCTGCCGAATCAAGTTACTGGGGCTCATAACCTGGAAGGATGCCTGTCGCTTCCTGGCTCTGCCCCTTTCCTTCTGCTTCCTGCTGGCACGACATCAACAGCTCTCTTCAGCTCAGGTCCTTACTATGCCTTTCTGCCATGGGGCCAGCAGACCATTGACTGAAGACAGGAGCCAAAATCAACCTTTCCTTTAGGTTGTGGGTGTCGGGTATTGTGTCCTGGTGACCAGAAAGTGACTAAGACAGGAACCAAGTAGGCTTTTGACCCAGGTGAGTATCACTTTGGCAGAGTTCTGAGAGGCTGAGGTAGTGTGAAAGTACAGATTTTTCAGGCAGCACAAAATTGAGCAACACCAGAGATATCGCTCATTTGTGGGCTTCTAAAGATTGAACATCCTCAGCCTTGGAGCCAGTGAATATTGTTCTATATGGCCAAAGAGACTTGTGACCATGCCATTGTGATCTTCATCACAAGTTGGGGATCCTATGATGAAGAATTTTCCTTGATCATCCAGTGGACCTCAAATGTAATCAAATGGGGCCAAGGAGGGTCAGAAGGTCCCTACCTTCTGCAGGAAGGTGAGGTGCTTGACAGAAGCAAGGAGAGAAGGTCATGAAACGTGAGCTATGAGTGAAGACTGACAGGTTCTAGGAGCTAGAAAATGTAAGAATACATTCCCCTGAGAACCTCCTTCACCTTGTAAGGTTTATTCCAAATCCTTAGTGTCCAGAGATTCAGTTTGTGTTGTTTTTAAGCCATGGTGTTTTTTGCTAATGTTTTACAACAAACATAAGTGGCTCTTGTTTTCCTGGGTTGAGCAGTTCTGAGGAGGCACAAGTGAGTTTCTCTCCCTTCCCTACGAGGGTGACCCAGTGAGGATGTGAGCAGAAGCTGCTCTTTCCAATCCCCTTGCTGGCTCCTCTTAGGAGGGTTTCACCACTAGCTAACTCGTAGGGCCAGGCCCAAGTGAGTCCATCTGGTGAACATCATCTTTCATGATGTTTCTTCTCCATCCTTTCACTGTAAAGCAGTTATTTTCTTCACTTTCTTTCTCAGTAGACCTCTATTCCCTCCTCTTGCATAGGCTAAGGATGTTTACAAAATGAGAACCGTGGACTCCTGTTGAATCACTTAATTAAACTTCTAAACTTCTTAAGTTGACACAGTGAACAACACCCTAGAGCAATAAGGGCATTATACACACCAAGCCCCTGCTAATTGATGCACACTTTAAACTAGTAATAAAAAAATTCCGTTCTAGGGATCAGAGCTCTAACACATCATTGCCTTCTATAATTTCTCATCTAGGTAAAATTTAACCATACTCTAAGTTTTAAACTATGAGAAAGCATAAATCAAGTAATTGCAAGTCAAAAGCTAATATCTTGTGAAAGTTTGAAAAGAATCTTATCTATCCAAAGCCACAATTTATAAATAAAACTCCTTTCTGAGATGGCAGTGCATATGTCTCATTCAGGGCTATTTTGAATACCAGTGGGGGAGTTTTCAAAACTCCATTAGCCTAATTTGTTTACATAGAAGTAGTACCTTGTTCTGGGGTTAAACAGAACATAGATGAAAAGGGAGAAGAGATATCATTTTCTATATCATTCTAAAACTTAGGTGGCAGACCCTACTCTTATAAAAAGAGAAGATATGACATCAACAAAAGAAACTCTTTGGTATAGTGTTTGACATTGAAAATGCTAAATAAATGGAATATACTCTAATGGCAGCAATAACAGATATGTGACACTTATTCAGAATTTTCCAGTGCAAAAATGTTTCTCCACGTACTCTTTTTTCTCACTGATACACATCTCACTAAAATGCATAGATGACTCTCATTTCATCTTCTAGACCACGGGCAATAGTGTTAACTCCTGGGAGCTGTTAGTGTGACCTAAAGGAAACTGTCAATACCATATGTACATCTAAATGCTGCCAATTTGAAACCTTATTACTGGGAGCCCTAGGCTCTGGAATTATCCTTGTCAGATCTAAGAGAGCAGCCCACCCTCCCAGCAGTCTCTTTTGCATCCCTGGACTTGGCTGTGGCTGGCTTTGAAGGGCGAGGAGTAATGGTGTGACAATTGCACGGTGCTCCCGCTGCTCTTCAATTCTGTTTCTAAGGGTCGAGGTGACCTAAGGTGTGACAAAATAAGCTAGTCATTCAGTTGAGCCAGATATCCTTTGAGAAGCTAAGAAAAAGGAATCATGGGGTCACAAAGTTATTAGTATACCGTATATTATACGCCATAAATGACAGCCCTGAGTGGCACTGTTCTGCTTGGAAGTCTGCCTCTTTCTGCCGGAATCACGCCATAGCAGGCGGGAACCAACAACTGCACAGCTACATCTGCTAGAAAGAATCCATAGGCCTAGGAGTCAGGGCAGGTCTGAGAAAGCTGATTAATGCTGGAAAAGGGGGAGAGATACAGTTTATATATAATTTATTGAGGAGACAAGATTTTTTATTCAGTGTCATCACTGCCCAGCTATTTTAAAAAATTAAAATGCTATGAAGTGATGAAAATCTCTATGTCTGACAAGTATCACTAGAACCATCACAGGCCACCAGATCCTGCTTGCTATATCCTCCCATGTGCTAAGATCTAATAAAGATCAAAAACAAAAATCCCCCAAACAAATTGAAGATGATCCATCCCATGTTGGACTTGGCTGGTCATTCAGCTCTCAAAAATCTCATATTCATGAAATTCTATCTTCTGATCACTGCTTTATTGCCAAAGATTAATTAGATGAAACACAGTTATCATTCTCGCTCTGAGATCCTGGATTTTATACGGTGAGCTTTGGTCCTACTTTCTGGCTAACTTCCCTGCTGTCTGCATAGTTCTCAGGTGCAAACTGCTCTGTCTGCTCTCTCATCTGCAAGCCAGATCCAGCATTTGTTCCAGAGTGAACCCTGCTGTGTGGGTCTGCCCTGGAGTCTGTGGTATAGGCACAGCAATGCCAGTAGACTGGGCTTGGCTTAGGGTTAGGGTAAACTCTATCTCAGAGAGCATTTTGTGATTTTCAAAAGATTGTTGTAAAACAAGGAGATCAGAAGTAGAACATATCTTAAGTCCTTAAGAAAGTTCCTCTGCTCTAGTTATATGGGCTCTGGTTACAGTTACATGGAGGCTATGTTAGGCAGTGGTAGCAAATACCCTCCACCCTGCCCCAATCTCAGTGGCTCAAATCAAGAAGGTGCAGTTTTCACTTATGCAAAATGTGTCCTGGGTTGATACGGGAGTTCTGTTCTTCAGAGGTACTTGAGAGGGATTCAGGGAACCAAAGCTCCATTATAGCACATGCTCTAGACTGCTTGCTGTCAAGAGATGTGCTGCGTTGTGCATAGAAATGCAAAGCTTCTCCTGGGAGTGACTCATATCACCTAATCACATTGAAGGGGTCAGAGCAAGTCCAAGCCTAGGTCTGCTCTGTGAACTGGAATATTTGTAAGTCATCTTAGTGAGTCCTTGAGCTGGCCTTTGGTTTGTTGGCTGCCCAGGCCTATGATTAGGTTCTATTATTTCCCTGCTATTTCTTATGAAACTTTCCTACATATTCCATTTCTTTTTCATAAATGCTTTTCATACTTGAACTTAGCCTTCCTATTAATGCTGTTACTTCCCATGATATTATCTCCAGCATGGCCATCTCCTTTTTCCTACCTTTGACTTTATCATAGAGGACAAAGGCCAACTCCCTGCATTCTTCATGGGCCACTCTGGATTCTTTTTCTTGTGGCGGGAATTAAGCAATCTTTGCTCTTTGTAGCTCTCTCATTCCACATTCCTCCATCCTACCTGCTGTGGGGTTCTAAACTCAGCAGTACCCTTTTTTTCTTAGTGAATTTAACCTACTACTTCTTATTTTAGTGACTCCACAGTTCCTTCCATCCTTGACATTAATCCCCATCTTTGTTTCTCTCTTGAATCTCAGCTTCTGTGTGTACTTTCCAGCTCTAAATGACTTGTGTCTTCCACAATCTCTTTACTCTCTATTGTTCTAAATTCCTTCCACCTGCCCTGATCTTCTCTCTCCTCACAGCCTGTACTCTGCGCTTCCATCTGGTAACCTATTCCCACTTCGTCCCTTCCCTATGCTCCCTGCTCTCCGCAGTCACTAACTCAGCTGTGCCTTTGCTTAGTCCCTAAAACTCCCCACTGACCTTGAACTTCTAGTTGCTTCCTGGCTGGGCCGAAAGCGCTACTAGAGAAAGCTGTGCTGATTGAGGCTGCCACAAATCTGTGCTCGTCCACCCTACCCGAGCTGCCTTTTCTGCTCAGCACTTCTTTTGTTCATCTCTTGCTGACTCACCACTCATCCCACACAGCAGTTTTTCCAAACATTTTTAACTCTCATTAAGATTCAAGCTCTGCTCCAGCTATGGCCCCAGAATACCTTTCCAGTTGCATATCTCACTTCCCAAAAGCTCTTGGCCTTGTGTTTTCCACCTCCAGTGTTCGCTCACCCTTTAACGCTCGTCCCATTGAAAATACCACCTGATTTCAACAGGCTTCTGTCTTCTAAAAAACACTTCTATTTGTTTTTTTTTTTTTTTGTAGACATTCAAGTGATTTTCATTCATTTTATCAAATAGTTCTTTTTCTAGGTACTTGTATACCAGTACTGTCTCCCCAGTTTTATTTATGCCTCTTAAAAGTAGAAATTCAATGCTTTGTTTACACAGTGTTTACACAGTGCCTCGGATTTGTTAGGAGTTCTGTGGATGCTTAGCAAATGTACAGGAGAAGTAAATATTAGTCAATTATCTCAAAAATAGATTTCTTCCCTATTTGTTCACGAAAGAATAAAGCTAATTTAAAGGCAAGGTTTTTTCCATCTGTTCCTATTATTTAAATTTTAATGCAGCAGTGGCAGCTTGGGATGCTCTACTGTAGACTGAACACAAATTGGGAACAGTTAAAAGAATGACGTGAAAAAGCCCTATTTCATGTGACCCTCTTGGGCTTTGTAGCTCCTCTTGGTACTGGTTAATTAAGCCATATCTTTCATTCCTGTTATTTGTATCCATCTATTTAATATAAAGACAAGAGTTTATGCATAACATTTTGTATGGACCAAACTAACAAATCCTGGTATGCTGAAGTACAATTTGTTTTATTTTTAATTTTTGGTACCAGGGAATTGAACTCAGGACTTTTCACTTGCCAGACAGGTGCTTATGCTGCTGAGCTATATCCCCAGCTGAAGTACATTTTAAAGACAGTCTACCTTTGCAGGACTTAACCCATAGTGAAGAGTGAGAGAGAGAGAGAACCTAAGCTTTATTATAGCTAAGGCCAGTAGTGGAGAATATGGCCAATGGTGGGATTTTTATTGCCATATCTCGGAATCAGACTTACTCATTGACAGAAGGCAGCTTGGGGCAGAGTGGGCTTCTCCATGCAGTGCCTCCCCATGCAGTATCCAGAAGGGAGGAGCTGACCAGATTGGCTCTCTTCGTGGGGGACAGGAAGCTCAAGCCTCTGATGCTTCCCTATGACTACTCTCTGTACGTTTCTCTCCCTGCTGGGGAAAAAGGCCAGGTGGAATATCCAGGTGTGAATGCTTAGAGAAAAATACTGCTTCAGATCAGCATGGTTGCACTTTGGGAGGATGAAGCAAGATGACACCAGTTTGACCCCAACCTGGACCACTTAGTGATTTAGCAAGACCTTGTGTAAAATAAAGAACAGAAAAAAGGCTGGAGATACCACCAAGTGAGAAGTTCAGTCTCCAGACAGTACCACCAAAAGACACACACACACACACACACACACACGCACGCACGCATGCACGCACATACACACTTCTTCATGGACACCAAAGGAATGGGGAAGAGCACCCCTAAGTTCCTGGAAGCAGTGGTATGATGTGCCCACACATGGTTATTGGGGGCCATCAACAATAAGCAATTTAGTCACCTCTGTCTCTGCTGATACTTTTCATTGTAACCAAGTGGTATTTTCATTTGTCAAGTTTTATTAAGCCCTATTAATGCATCCAAATCAATTAGCTTCCACCAGGTGTGGTGATGTACACTGTAATCCCAGCACTCAGGAGACTGAGGCAGGAGGATTGCTGTGAGTTTGAAGCCAGCCTGGGCTACATAAGGAGGTCAAGGCCACCCTGAACTACTAGGGAAACCCAGTTTCAAAAACCCAACCAATAAATCAACTAGACAGGCAAATAAACAAAAGAACCCAATTAGCTTCTTAGATAAACAAATTGATACATTGTTACTATACTGTTTCAACTATGAAAAATGAAGGAATGATTATAATCCCTAATTTAAATAATTATAGTATGGTTTTGTGTCTGGATGTCCCCCCAAAGCCTCATGCAGTCATGCAGGTGGGCTTCTAGAATTTGTGATTGATTCATGGTCCAATGCTGGGATTATGGGTGTGAGTGCTACACCCACCATGGGGTGAGTAGTCTACATACTATATAAGGGACAGAAAGAGTCTTTTCCTCCCTTTTTGCTTTTACTGCTTTTGCTGTCTTCCACAGCCATGAACTGTTGCCCTGGTGGCATGCCACCCTTCTTAGGGGCCAACTGATTATGGACTGAAACCTCCACAAACTGTGAGCTGACTAAACCTTCCCTTCTTTCCTTCTAGGTTTCAAGTATTTTGTCTCAGTAATGAGAGAAAAGTAACCAACATGAATTATGTTGAAGATTTTAACATCACTAAGAATAATGATGAGATAGATATTAATGCCAATAGAGGAAATTTAGGCAGGACAAACATATCCTGTCATCTTCTGGCCCATATGAGCATCTCTCCACCATGTAAATTTTGGAGGAACACAAACATACAGACTACAGTGTGTATTGATATATAATCATTTATTTTAGCTTCTTTAACTGATCAATATAATTAAACAACAGTAGTCTGAAGGGAAGAACTGTTTAATCAGTTTACTGACAACTTGTTTCCTGAATTTACTTTTGCTTAGGCTTTACATTTATTTTTAGTTGTGGTAAAATAATATGAAATTTATGATCTTAACCATTTTAAGTGTATAACTAATAGCATCGAGTGTATTCATGTGATATGTGCGAAGTCTTCAGAATGCTTTCACCTTGCAGAACTGACTCTATACCTGTTAAGCAGCCATTCTTCATTTTTTCCTCTGTTTCTTGGTAGCCACTGGTACATTTTCTGTTTCCACAGCTCTGACTACTTTAGCTAGCACATGTAAGTAGAATCATAGTTTTGTCTTTCTGTGACTGGCTCAGGTTAATTAGCATGATGTCCTCAAACTTCCAGATATGTTGTAGCTGGTGACAGGGTTTCATTCCGTTTTAATGGTGAATAATATTCCACTATTGGTATGTTCTACATTTTGTCCACCTGTCCATGTATTAATGGACATTTGGATTGTGTGCCCCTCTTAGATATTGTGAACAATGTCATTGTAAATATGAGTGTGTTATTCTCTTTTGGGATCCTCTTTTTAATTCTTTGGATTATGTACCCAGAGCTGGCATTGCTAGATCACATCAGAGTGTTAGTTTTTAATTTTCTGAGGAGCTGCCTATCTGCTTCCAATCCTGGATATAAGGTTTTATAATCCTGCCCACCAGTAGTGCATACGAGCCCTGTTTTGTTACACTTTTGCCAACACTTTGCACTTCTGTTATTTGTTTATTGTAAGAGTGGCCATTTCAGTGGGGTTGGCTTTGCTTTCAGCCTTACTCCTCATTATATTCCCTTTTGGGTTCCAGTACCCGGCTTTCCCATCTTCCACTTTCTTCTCTGCTGTTGCTTGATGACACTTAGATGATTCTCCCGCGCCTGCCACGTGTTGCTACTGTCTGTCTGAGATCTACATCCTGCTTCTTTGTTGGTCCCTTGCCAGCCCCATCCCCAACAAGGTTCTTTGATCTCACTGAGGTCTTCGAGGACCTGAGCCTTCCTTCTAAGTATGGTTACAATGTCTGTCTGTCCTGCAATGCTTTATGTTCTGTAGTGTGTATTTGTTTCTGGTCCAGTATTTGTTGAAGGAATCACTCATAACCTAATCTAGTCTTAAGGGTTGGATGGGACTGAGCTCACCACCAGGACCCGGGATGCACACGTGGCCCAAGCCTGGTTGGTCCTAATGACACATTTTCCCATTCCTTTTCTTTTACATTTTCATATTTTACTTTTTTAATAGTCCATGTTTACAGTACATGATTATGTTCATCATAGGGGTGGTGTACATGTACATAGCACATCTTAATTCTTTTTTTGGGGGGATTACTTTTTCTTCCCCACCCTTCCTAATAATGCATTTCTTTAGCCACAGTGACTGATTCAAGACACCAGTCCAAATTCAGTTGGATGAACAGGGAAGAAGCAGCCCCTTTCTTATGAGGTTGCTAACTTGGTGAAAAGTAAGCCTAGCCTTATCTGTGATCATTTGGCTGCTACCTAGGGAGAACCCACAAGAGCCCAGAGGACAACAGAACTCACACGAAGTGAGTAACAAGTGAGAGAGAGAGAGAGAGAGAGAGAGGGACAGAGAGACAGAGAGAGACAGACACAGAGAGACATAGAGAGATTCTAGTGCAAATAAGAGCAAATATATATATATATATATATATATATATATATATATATATATGGACATTTATTCATGCAATTTTAAGTTTTTAGAACACACACACATTTTCTTTATTTTCTTTTTTTCCTGAGATGAATCAGACTCCTAAAATATGTCCCTTTTAATCTACTGTGGTTGTCATTAAATGCTGTTTTGGCTTTTCCCCCTAAGGCTTGCATTTCTCTTACACAGATATTTTGCCATGTCGATGTAACTTCAGATAATGGTAAGTGTTATAAAGAAAAAGAACTTCGAGGCCCAAGGCTAGAAATTGACAGAGGGCAGAGGTTATTCCTGTGGGCTGGGAAGGAAAGTTTCTCCGAGAACCCTTTGACCAGGGACTTGGATGACCTGCTAGCTGTGCAAGGTCTCAGGGAGGAACCAGAAGCATCAGTGCCCAGCGGCAGCTTCTAGCAATAACAGAAGTAGCAGAAGGGCAGCAGCTTCTCAACTACGAAACACAGGTGAAATGAGAGGAGATGAGGCACCATGGAGAGGCAAGTCATGGCCAGATCACACAGAACCAATTTTCCGGAGTCTACCCGGGGTCGGTGCTTCCAGTTTAAGCAGAAGGCATCCAGCCTTTCTGTTCTCCAGGAAATTTTCACTTCTTCCATTTCCAGTACCTGTGGAAGCACCACCTAATCAGGCACCCAAGAACTGTCACTGTCATCCTCTATCTCTTCCCAGTTCCAGTCATTTCCAGTCCCGAAGCACAGCGTGCATCTGCCCTCCGGCCTCTCCGCCACTCTCGGAGATCAGAGCCTTCCTTCTCGCTGGGCAGTAGGCAGCCCCACCTCCCCTTGCCGTTTGTGCTTCCTGTCACTGTCACTTGTTTAAAATACAGGCTTGATCTTGTCATTATGTAAAATCTGTTAGGTGTTTCTCATTGTTTATTAAGCACACTCCTCAGTCTTTTGCAGCTTGGCCCATTTCTAGCTCCTCCTACTCCCACCCTTCATGCTTCACTCTTCTCTGCACCCCAGTGGTACCAGGTGGCCCTGTTTTCTGTGTGCTGAACACTGGTCCATCCACTGTGCACCCTGTACCCCTACCCCCAGGGTTTTGCCTCAGTACTTGGAAGTCTCAGCTAAAGAGTTCCTCTATTTTATTTCTGCAGAACTCCACATCTAGCTGTGCTCAGGCAGCTCTCACACTGTTCTGCAACTGTGTGTGTGTGTGTGTATCTATCTCTTGATTTCAAACTCTTTGAATGTAAATGATTTTTGATCATTTCTCTCTTTTAGGATAGAGTGGTTGCTGTACGATTATGAACAAATAACATTTTAACCTTTGTGAAGTTTTCCCTTAATAAACACCTTATAACCCACCATGTAATTCAAGAATATAATGCTTCTTTGTAAAAAAAAAGTATATTTTTAATTTTACCATTTTATTCATTGTTATTATATAGAAAGTGTGAAATATATTTAAAAATTCACACAGTCTCAAACACGCTTATGTCCATATATTTTTTTGGAAGTCCATCTGTAACCTAGTTGTCTAACTTATTTAGGGCATGTTTTCAAATTTATTTTTTCAATTAATAAAATTCTTCACTTTGCAGTTATGACTCCATGGGGTGCAGGCGCAGAATTTAAAACTTCAATTAAAATACATAAAACAAAACAGCAGCCGTTAAAATAATACATTTGAAAAATCTCAGCTTAAAATTATGCCCCAATAGGGAAGGGTAATTTAAAAAGATAAATACACACAGAAGCTATGAAGAAAAAAATGCTGGTGATTTAAAAATAATCTTTGCATCACAGAAGAAGAACATGAGCCTGTACTTTGCCCTTTTAAAGCCTCATATTTTGAGCACACTACCTGGATCCAAGCTGTATAAGAGGTCAGCATTCACACCAGTGCCGAAAAAAACCAAAACAACCCACTGACATCCTGACCTTTTAAGTGTTTTTGATGGCAAAAATATTTCAATCACAACAGGAAATGTTGTCAACAGAATCCTAAAGAACCAGAGTGAAATCTACATAGAGAACTGAGTTTCTCTGTCAGAGTGTACAATTCCACTTACCCTTCTATTCACAATGTTTTTGTCTCTAATGTTTTGGAATGCCAGAGATCTTCTACCTCTCACTTCATTCCAAATACTGTTTTGGGCTATTAGTTAAAAAGTGGAAGTGGAGCGAAATGTATTTACCTACTCAATGAAGAAAATCTGAAGGAGGTACAAAGACTGATCTACATAGTTCCAAGGCTTGGTAACAGAAGTGTTTTATTCGAATATCTTGTATTTAAAAAGTGCTATCCAAATGCTTTGAAAGGAGGTAGGTTTTGTGAGTTTCTAGACAGAGTTTTTGGTAGTTTCTCAATTCTCTGATAAGTAGTCTTTCATTGATATCCTGTTATGTTCAAGTCAAGTGAAAGAGGCAGATCAGTTACCTGGCTTCAGAGAATTTATACCTTAGGGGGAGGTAGCCTAGTCATTTTCCTATTGTTTGGATGAAATACCCAACACCTATGATTTAAAGGAGGAGGGAAGTTCATATCAGCTCACAATCTTCCTGGAGGTCAGCTGACTCCAGAAGTGGCGTGACGGAAGGACATGGCAGAGGAGAACTGTTCAACCTATGGCAGCCAGAAAGCAGTGAGAGAAGGAGAAGCCAGAGATAAGCATGGCCTCTTCCAGGCCAGGCCCATGGCACATTCAACTCTGAACTGACCAGGGGATGAAAGCACCGTGGAGCATGGTACCCCATACATGACCTGGTCCCATCCATGACCCCACCCACGACCCCATCACTTTTCTAAGCCTCATTTCTGACCACATGAGCCATTTGGAGGGCACCCTGGATCCAAAGCGCAACACAGAATATGTACATGGATGAACACAAGTGGGAACATTTAGTGCACTGAGTATAGGTGTTCACCTTGTACCTCTGGACATGCCCCTGGAGAGGGAGTGAAGGAGTCAGTGAGGAACAAACCGGAAAGAGTAATCAGGATGGAGGTGTAGCATGCAAGTCAGTTTTCCAAGGCAGAAGTAGATTGAAAAGTTAGCAGAGCTGGAGAAACAGATTTCAAGTGCCTGCAGGATGGAATGATGATGTAAAAAAGTCAAACTTTGCTCCATAACTCCAGAAAGTCTCAGCTATGGAAGATGCTTGTTGTCACTGAAGACATGAGTAAAGCACGCACGGACTTGGAAATGGGAGAAACTGGAAATTTCTATGACAAGCAACCAGAACTTGTTTCTATTTTTTCTTCCCATGTTAACATAAACAGAGGTTTTCTTTGAGGAAAAAAAAACTGAACTTGAGATGCGGAAGTGAATGGTGGGAGTGAAGGTGCTGTATTGAAAACAGGAAAAACTCGAGGGAAGTCTTCATGCTGAATGGCGAGATGCCCTGCTGGCCTTGAGCTGCTGCTGGGACGTGTTCCTGTCTGGCCTCTTCTCCCAGGCGCAGAGCATGTTCCCTGGAGGTGCTGAGCTGCCACAGAGCATCATCTGCCTATGCCTGCGCCCTGGACTGAGGGCTTGGATTGCTGGTGTGTGCCACCACCCAGCTCGCTTCCTTCCTTCCTTCCTTCCTTCCTTCCTTCCTTCCTTCCTTCCTTCCTTCCTATCTTTCTTCTTTCTTTCTCTCCTTTTTCATTCTCTTCCTCCTTCTTCCTCTTCTTCTTTTTTTTTTGTTTTTTGTTTATTTGGTGGTGCATGCCTGTAATCTGTAATACCAGCACTTGGGAGGCTGAGGAGGGACGATTTCTTTGAGTTAGTGACTTGCTATGTTTAGGCAGCTGTGGCGAACCTATGGCACACATGCCACAGCGGGGTGTTTGTATCATTGAAAGCTCTTAGACATTCACTATCACTGGTCTAGAAGGTGGTTTTCAGGGAGGAGGACGCATTTTGGGAGTGTGATAGAGATTGTCACTGTTTGATAAACATCTGTGTGGCCCTCTCCATTTTGCAGCCAGTCTTGCAATTTGACAAGGGCCACGTGACCAGGTTTTGACCAGTGTGATGTCGGTAAAAGTTGTAGGTCTGGTCCTCAAAATATCCTACAAGATTCTACAGCCATTTCATTTTACTCTGTGTCAACAACTGCAGGCCAGATGATAGATGGTAAGGAAAGTGCCAGAGCTGTACTTGACTTTGCCCACATTGGAAGTGAGCCTTATTGTGGAAAGCACTGAGATTTTGGGTTTTTTTGTTAACAGCACACCTTAGGTTGAGGTTACGGGAGATAGAAGAGGCAGGAAGGAGTGAGTGAGGCGAGGAATCCTGGAATCAGGCTTACTGGGTTCAGAATCTGCTGCCATGTACTTCGTGAGAGATCTTTAGCGAGTTAATTTTAGTATTTCTGAGTCTCATTTTCCTTTCTCCCAAATCAGAGCAGCAATAGGAACTATGTCCCTGGGTTGCTGTGAGGACTGCGAATGTTATGTGAAGCGCTTAGAACAAGTTCTAGCACACAGTAAGTTCTATGCTATTATCATTTCCAAGATAGGGAAGCAAGCAATGGCTTCTTAGGAGAGAACTTACTGTGTTGTCACATTCTCTGTGAGGTGTCTTGTGTGAACATAGTGAAATAGGAAGATGGCGAAGGGATCCGCTGAGTTGGGCTGCTGTGAAAAAGGACCACAGGCTGGATGATTTCTTTGAGCTCCAGAGGCTGGAAGTCCAAGATCAGGATGCCAGCTTGGTTGCCTCATGTGACAACCCTCTCCTGGGCTGCAGATTGCCAAGTGACTTCTTGTGTCTTTACAAGGTGAAAAGAGGGTGAGAGAGCTCTTTGCATCCCCTTTACATAAAGGTCACTAATCTCATTCCTGAGGGCCCCAGTCTCAAGACCAGGGGGTCTCCCAAACAACCCAGCTTCTAATGCTGAACCGTGAAATTTTAACACATGAGTTTTGGACAAGTACAAGTGCTTAGGCCATTGTGGTGTATAGGTTAGAGTATGGCCAGGGAGGAAGACACAGGAAGAGTAGACACAGAATGAGATCCTTGCTGCAGGCTTTTTGGCATCCAGTTAAGGAGTCTGTGGAAGATTATTACCTCTGCTCCTGGTGGCGGGCTTCAGTCATCAGGGCTGGCAGACAGGAGAGAAGCTGAGTGTAAAGGGAAGACATTGGGGAACCATGAGAACTATTGTAGTCAGAGACTGCAAGGATAAACATTACATAAAGGACACAGAACTGTAATATTATTTTATGATGGTCACCCAGAGTTAAATACAAGAAAGTGCAGGAAATCTGTCCACAATACTGAAGACCTAGAAAATCCAGCTGAGGGCCTGGATCCCACAGCAGTGTCCTGCATGAGTCCAGCTGGAGACCTAGAGTCCATGACAGTGCCTCCCATAAGACCAGATGGAGGTCTAGAGCCCATGAGAAGGACTCATGTGAATCTATTTTACAGTTCTGCACTGGGAAGGCCCAAAGGTCAGTAGTGGGAGCTAGAAAGTCTATGCCAGGAGAGTGAAGGCTCTGTGCCATTTGGTTGAGAGTTCTACAGTGGAGCCAGGAAGAGACAATCAAAATAAAGACCAGGACTTCCCTGAAGAGTACCACAGCCATCCTCAGTGAAGATGAGGTCCCGAGCTCCTCTGAAGATGAGACCAGTCTAGTACATGTCAGAAAGCCAATGTGACAAGCTTCTTCTGGTGATTAAGCAGCATACATCTTCCCCTCCAGAACCAGGAAGCGATGCTCAAGGTAAGGATCAGAGCTCCCCCAAAGTGAACCAGAGTCACTCTCAGTGATAAAGTCTCTGATAATAATAACTGAATTCATATCAGGGAAGCCAGCATGACAAGCTCCTCCAGGAGAACCAGTGACACTTAGGAGAACCCACAACACCTCACTCTTCTTCTCCGGGTCTCTTTTTATGCTTTCCTCAGATGTGCCATTTATACTCAGCACTGTGCTGATTTAATTCAGCTGATGTTAAGCTGACCACCAGTTTTTAATCCATAGCAAGGACAAAATGGAAGCTGCATCCTTCTCCATCTCTGGCCTTTGTATATGTCCTGCAGGAGCTGAAGAGATCCAGCAGATGTGTGTGCTGGCTGCCACAGGACTGGTGTCAGAACCCACTGACCTGCAGAACGTCAGGGTTTCAGCTTCACGGTGCTCCTATGGGAATGCCCTGAGCTGTTCTCTGGTGGCCAATGGACTCAGATTAGCCAAGGACAAGATTTGAGCCAATGCCCTCTCACCCTCTTTTTACCAGGTAAGGACCCAAGGAGAAGTCACATGGGAAGAGATTTGGGTCCATGTTAGGGTTCAGTTTGGAGGAACCTAAATGTTATGCTGAAGAATTTGAAATTTTTTTGATGTCTATAGAAGTCTGCTGAGCATCAACAGGGTTGATAGATTTGGAAACAAAAGAAGTAGGACCCTCAGTTAAGTTGCTGTTGAGGACGCTGATGTGTTGTCACATTTACTGCACATGTACTGTGTGTTTAGGAAGCAGTCCCGCCTTACTTCATCTCCTGAGAAGGCCCCTGCGCTTGTGTGCTTTTCTTTTTCTCCTGTTCAGTCCCTGTCGATCATCTAGGGACAGAGTATTAGACATAGTGTGTACAATTCAATGCTATCGCCAGTAAAATAATAATAGCATCTGTTTTTAAAGGGCTTTAGAGCCCTTGAAAGGAAGGTATGACTGGACATAGCTATAAAGCTTAAAAGGAAATTCAGAGTGAATGATGCTTCTATGGTGATGGTTTAATAATGTGTTTCAGAGAGACGGGTGAACTTTGATGTATGAGAAAAATGAATGTTGCTGCTTAATGGTGCAAGCTGTCCAAATTTAATCATTTTAAAGACCAGTTCTCCTCTCTATCAGTGCTGAAGACATGGAGTGACTCTCCAGATAGGAAGACTCATAACATGAGCTTCATGGCATTGGATCTGTTCTGCTCTTCCTGTGAAGTTGGATCATCTTTCAGGTAGGTCAGCATTGCCAGAGTATTGCCTTCCAGAAGTCACCTGATAGAGACTCACCCAGAGGTCATCTTTCCTTGAGTTTTGTAGTACTTTGTATTAGTTTTTGAAAAAATTTGCCATCATGTATTTTTACCTTCATATTGGGAGGTAGAATAGGAGAAAAAGCCTGGAAGATTTAGGTTAGAATCCTGGCTCTTTGCTCATTTTGTGATCTTGGGCAAAATACTTAATGTTGCTTAGATTTGATTTCAATTTTTTGAAGATTTAAAAAATTATATTGTAGTGCCTACCCCAAAGGAATAAAATCAGCTCCAAACTCTTCCATCTTGTTTTTTTTTTCTTTAAATTTTATGACTGTATAATAGTGGGTTTTAATCACTTTAAATGTAAGAACTCTCCTAAGCATTGTTGACTTCTCAGCATTCAGCACCCTGCCTCACTCTGGGCATCCAGAATAATCCCACGAGGAATTCATTAAAGGACATGGAATCAATCTGTTCCAACCAAAGGTTCTGCTTTCTACCTTCCTAATGGAGCTCTTGGTTCATCAGAGAATTAAGGATGTGTGTCTCAGAGGAGCTTTGATGGTGACATCCACTGCTGAAGGTTACACAAAATCAAAAGTCCTTGTGGAAGGAACAGAAAGGAGCTTTTGAGGTTTCGCCGTCCCTCGTTTTCACCAGGGCCCAGGGGACGCTTTCAGAAGCAGAGCATGATGGAGTGTTGACTCACAAAGTCCACCTTCCTGTCCCGAGCAGAATATCAAAGTGAAGGCAGCCTTTCAGAGCGCGCTTCCTCATGCTGGGTCCCGCTGAAAGACCATTATTAACCCCACCAATTCATGTCCAAGTGGCATCAATCATTTGGGTCACACAATGCCTGACTGTAAATTATGACATTATCTCTGAGTAGGAAGGTGATAATAATAATAATCATAAAAAAAAAGAAAGAAAGCTCCCGGCATGGCCCCGGCTGGCTGAGGACCTTAGCCGGATCTGTCATATTTGTTCTGAACATGAAAGGCTTGGCTGTTCCCTTACGGGCCCATACATCACTGGACCTGTCATGGGTTTCTGTAGGACCAGTTGACACAGCTCAGAAGAGCAGCTGCTGGATGGCTTTGGGGAGCCTGACTCAAGAAACAGTTGCTGGGGTACAGGGACCGCAAGCATCCTGCCAGAGGCTGACATCCTGTTGTGCTCTCCTGCCACTGCCCCAGTAAGTCGCAAGGAGGAGTAAACTGCTGTCACAGAGATGAAAGGCCCCCTTCCTCTGATCTCTCCACTACAAAATTACTTCAGTGCCACACTGTATTTTATGTCAATACCTATTTTATTTTTCAAAATTGAAAAAGATATAAGTACATTGTTCCCTGAATTCCTGATGCTCTGGGTAACCTAGCAACTGACTACGCCACGCAGCACACAGCAGCATGTCGCACGCACTCAGCGCGCTCACAAGCGAGCAGGCCAGGCTTCCCTTGCAGGTGGTTTACGCTAAATTAATGGCTAATAGTTGCTGTTAATATTAAAAAATAATAACAACCTTGCCTTTTCATCTGATAAAGCTAGATTTGGAGGGGCTAAAGCCTGGTTCTAATTGTACATGTGGGAGGGTGTTTTTTACAGAGCCTACATCTTGCAAGTGATTTTGCATGGGATTTAGGTAGCCGGCAGCATGCCGCAAAGTGATAATCCCATGAAACAGGAGAATTCATTCAGAACATTTGGAATCTATGCACAGATTTTCAAGTTCAAAATGGGCTCATGCTTTCCACCCTTGGGAAGATGTCATCCATAAGGGACTTAGGTGCAGGGATCAGACTGCTTAGCTTGCTGAGGCTTTCCTGGTCCTCTGAGAGGCCTGCAAAAGAAGCCCCCTGACAAGCAGCCCTAGGACTAAGAGTGGAGCCTGAAGAAGAGCCAAGGTCAAGGGGAAGTTCAAGGAGCTCTGACCTGGAAGAACATGTGCAAAGTCATGGCACTGAGCAAAAGCCGGCAGCAGAATGGCAGAGGTTACAGGGAGAAAAGAAGGAGTCTGGGCAGAACAAAGGCCGGAAAAAGTGACATTTCCAGGAGCGAGGAAGAAGAGTGTGAAACATGCATGGCACTGTGAATCAGGAGGTGGTGGGCAGGGTTTTGGAAACAAAGTTCAAGGGTTCGTAGTTAGGGATCTAAAGGGGCTCTTACCTGTCTTCCCCTTAGATTTTCTTTTAAAGTTGACTCACTTGTTTCTGTTTTGTGAAAGTCAGTGACTTAGGTTAAAACACACACACACACTCACACACACACACACACACCCCACAAACACTTTCAGTAATGGGGACTTGGTGAATAATTCACTGTTCACTTTTCCCATCCTTTTAAAAGCAATCAGTTTAATTTGATAGCTTCTTTCCTGAACCACTAGAACTTTTAAGAAGTCTTTGCAAGTTTCTTTAGAACTCAGACCTCAGAAAGAACCCTTGAGAAGTCTTGCTATCTCTCTCCTCAACTAGTCACCTCAGTCTGAGGAACGACTGCCTTTCATTTTTGAGGATGTCCTGCTTTTTAATAATCTATGGGTGAACTTAGGCATTTTCACCTTTAGGTTTCAGCTGTTGCAAATAATATTTCCTGCCAATCATGAAGAAAATATTTTAATACTTTCAGAGACTGTGGACCACCTGTTATATGAAAGAATATATCCAGTGTCTCATCATGTTGGATTAATTTCACTATATGTCAACATATAGCTGGTCCTCAAAATATCATTGCTAAACTTAAGAACAAACATGCAAGTGCATGTTTTGCTTATCAATAAGCTTAGCCATGTTACCCACGTACAGTGCATTCTGATATTGCCAGCCAGCCAGGGTCTGGCTTCTAAGTGCTCACAGTTTGTGGTAACTAAGCAGCAAACTGTTTGCTTGCTCTTCTTGCTACCAGGGAACTCCCAGGGCACTAAATATCACTGAGGTGCAATAGAGCACGGGCATGCTAGGCAGAAGTAGAGCTAAGAACATGAACACTAGGCAGAAGCTTTTGGCCGGGTGGTGCAGGGGCCGTGGACATTTGGCAGTCAGCAACAAACTGAAATTGTGCAGTCTTTGGATTTTCTAGATTTCCATAACTGCCTTTGAGAAAGCAGAAAACCGGTATGACGATTTTTCCATGGAGAGTGGAAAGACTCTTAAGAGGCTGCTTTAAGGTATCTGTGCCCAAACACTTGTAAAAGCCAGACCACCCATGGGGAATGTGCTCCCGTCGGTGCCACAGCGAGGTGACCTGTGCATCCCAGGGTTTCTGTTGCTGAGGTGATGGGATGGAAGGCCAGGAGAGAAGGCTGCCTTCTGAATGATCAGGCTGGGCACAGTGACACAGAAAGGACACACCCTCCAGGGCCTTAGAATCCATCTGTTAATTGTTTCAGGTGCTGGCTTGGGATCGGGGTGAGCTTGATGTTCAGGGTTGCTCTCTAGGAAGTTAAATTTTCCCTTTCCCAAACTGCTTTCTGTTGCCAGAGCATTGATAAAATGGAGGGGGAAAAATGGCCAAGAGCAAAACAGGGAAATCCTAGGTCAGATTATAAAGATAATGGGCTGAAATGTTGGGGTTTCTCTGTATTACAATGAGCATCAGGGGTTGGGAAGCAACTGTCAGTGAGGAGACCATGGGCTCTGATTTTCATCTGCAGACAGCTGGGAGCAGATGGACACCTGTTTTTTTTTTTTTTTTTTTTTTAAGACTGCATGACTTATAAATTTAATTTGGAGTTCATGTGCTTTACATTGCAAAATAGCTAAGGTGCCAAATGCTAAAATAACAAAAGCAAAACCAAAAAAAAAAAAATCCTTCTGAGTGGCATGTAAGCAGGTAAAACTTGTTCCTTACTGGTCTACGACAGGATGCTGTAGGTCAGAGAATAGGCCCTCTCCCACCCCTGGGCAGTCCTGCCAGCCTCCCATGCCAGGGTGTCCCTGGACACTACAGCTTTACATGGGGCCTTGGGGTGCCTCTGTTTACAGGTGAAGTGGGCCTAGCTTGCTCTCGGTGAATTTTAGGACTTTTCAGGAAAAAGTTCTTCTCCCTTCCTCCAGCCCCCTTCCCTTCCAGGCAAGCAGTCCCCTGGCCCCTCTCTGACATTGGGGGGTTAAGGACATCACTTAGTGCACTCTCAGCTGGGTCTCCCCAGCTTAAAGCAGATACTTGGAGTGAGTGTCATTAACCCAAAGAAATATGATATTAATGACAGAATTCCGCGCATCTGCAGTGAAGTAAAGCCGTCCTGTCGGAACCATCCCAGTGAACCTCCTGTTAGCTCGTGTTCGTCACCTGCCGAGAAGCAACATCCATGCACTTTCCCTTGAGTACTGAAGCTCTGACACATTAAATGTCCCATCAGAACATTCAAGTTAGCAAAAATGGATTGCCCTCGACTTAGAATTCGGTCTTTTAATAGTTGGTGCCTTGTTACCACTTCACCTTTAGTTTACTTTATGAAAGAAAATAATGTTAAGGTAGGAATCATTTCTTAGTAAGCACATCTGGAGAAATTATTAATAAAGAAATTATGGTAACGTGTCATATAAGCTTACTTGGACTAGGAGTCGATATAATGTGCTTAAGAAATACTGCAAGGCATTAATAGGTAACATCTTGCTGGGTGTGGTGGCACACGCCTGTAATCCCAGCACGTGGGAGGCTGAGGCAGGAGGATTGCTATGAGTTCAAGGCCAGGCTAAACTATGCAGTGAGACTTTTTCTCACAAACAAACAAAAACATATGTAACATCTTGAAATATTGCATATTTATGTAATATTTAATATAATAATTTTTTGGTGCTTGGGATTGAACTACACGTACTTCCAGTGTGCTTGACCACTGAGCAACACCCCAGCTGAAGCAATATTCTCACTTACAAATAGGATAATGGCTGAATTCAGAAAACAGCCAGCAGAAATTAAAACAAGACGGAAAATCCCTTTTGTGATTCTGAACTAGGTACTATGAATAAGTATGTTAAAAAAAAAAACCGGGCAGGCACCATGCCTTAGGGGTGGAGATTCACTTAACCTGTGCAAGGCCCTAGGTTTAATCCCCAGCACTGAAAAAGCAAACCAAATAAACAACAAAACAACAACAACAATAAATACTAATCTTTCACCGACTGCCCTATCTTTTCTTGTTTCCTCCTTCCAGAGCCCTACCATGAACCTGTTCAGACATATTCCGGCAAAGCAGGAACCTCATTACGATGCTTCCACATGAGGCTGGAGCGGGCAGGGCAGAGTGGGTTGCTGGACATTACGGCCAGCTGCCCTGCCAAGTGTCCACCAACTCTGGGTGGGCACAGCAGGTGCTTGTGTCCACAGCTTCATAACGAACACGCTCCGTGGACTTTCTGTACCCGTGCAGCCGCCGCCTTCGCCATGTCGTGAGTGGCTTGACTTACGATCCAGGTGGCAGTTTGCTTGGATTTTGCATCCTGCGAAGAGACAGAGCGCAAACCGAAACCCGACAGTCTTCAGGAAGTTCAGTTCGATGATGATGATGATCCTGGCCACCAAGAGGGGGTGCGAGCAGAGCCCTGTGTCTTTTCCTTAGAGCCTGGCTGCCTGGCTGGATGCCTGGCGGGGAGCAAGGCCTGTGCTCCCCGGTCCCTGAATAACTCGGGCCACTTCGGCAGCGCCCCGACTTCTTTTCACGCACGCAGTGGACATCTCAAAGCACTCAAGAAACGGTTTAAAATGTATTTCCCATTCAAGATAGACTTTGTGACATAATCACATATTCTTAAACCTGAAGAAGAAAAGAACTGAGTTACAAAGTCTAAGACAGTATTGCCTCGAACTACTGAAAATACATGTGAAAAATTAGGAAAATTTAGGGGGCAATTTTTTGGCTCAAAAAAAAAAAAAAAGGCAAAATGCCCATTGCTGAATTACAACATGAAATCCAGTCACAATTTTTCATGTGTTTTTGAATGGTAATTATAAAAATGCCAGCCACCAAGTAACTGGCTGGTCTGAGGAGCTGATTAATTCACGCTATTTTAATGTTTCTGTTTCTTTCTTTCAAGGAGACCAAGCAGCATACAAACAGTGGCACAAGCTGGAGATTAGCCTTCCAAGTTAGAACGGTTCTTAAACTGAGCAGCCAGAAAACGGCGTGCATGTGCGTGTGCGTGTGTGTGCGTGTGCGTGTGTGTGTGTGTGTGGTTTATACAGCTCCGTGAAGAGAGGCTTGTTAATATGTTAAATTTTATGACTATCTAAAAATAATTTATAATAACCCGATACATGTTTACTTATGAGATTGGCAATCTAATTTATTTTCTCAGGGATTTCAGAGAGCAGCAAAGCCTTATTTCAAAGAGGGTTTATTTAAAACTGTTACAAAACCCAAAAATACTAACAGAAATGAACAACAAAGACCCTCCCCTTCCCAGGCCGAGGCCCACAGAAGCAAACGAAACCTTCTGGCCCCTTGATGCTGGCCGCAGATTGCAGACAACTGAGTTAATCTGTCATCTTCGGGTTTCAGAGGGATATTCTGCTCTGGCCGTCTCCCCACAGGGTCATTTGGTGGCAGTCGGACAATGCTAGACACATGCTAATGGGGTTAATTGTAACCACACGTAGGTTTCCCTTTGGATGACAGGACACCGCCTTAAAATCGATCCTAAGTGTCAGGGGACTAATTCTGGGCTTCCTCTCAGCTCTGTCCTCGGGCTGTGACAGACAGACTCCTGCTACGGACTGTCCCTCGGACACACTCGCCCGGGGTTTGCACAAGTGTGCGAACAGGCGCAGATCTGGGTCAGAGGGCACGAAGCCAGTGTCACCACATGTGTGTCTCTGCTTTTGTGCGGGGTCTGGCTTCGTTCTGCTTTATGCAGATTTTAGCTTTGCGAGCTCCAGATTGTGCCATATGGGATTCCTGTGTAGGACCAGCGAGGACGCATGCCTATGGGAACTCTTCTGATGCGGGACCTGCCCCGGCACTGCTGCCCGGCCAGTTGCGGTTCCCAGGAGATGGTCGCACACAGAGGAGAATTTTTGTAAGGGGGGCTAAGGGGTTACGTGTGGGAGCAGAGATGTTCTCAGTGTCTGGGAAAAGAGTTGTGTGTCTGGGTTTTTGCAGAATGTGTGGGTGGCCATGGGGAGGTTTAGGGTAGAATTTTTGAAATAAAAATATTTCCTTGATTTTGTTTCTATTTCTTTCCCTTATTTTTTCCCCCTTCTTTCTGCTCACTGCTCTTTTTATTACTATTATTATTATTAGTAGTAGTAGTAGTGGGGGACATGTGTTTCTGCCTTTCTCACTTATGATGCCTGCTCTCCCTCCATCTAATTATACTTAATTTAAAAGTGTCACACTTAAATTTTCTCGGATAGATTGTACTGCTTTGCTCATACTGAAGGTCACATTTTGTCTACTGATGCCCCATTTCATCAACCCTCCTGTATTTTGAAGCAATGTCTCCCTCTTTTCTATGTGTTGTAACTTTGTACGTTTTTATTCTTTGGCGTTGATTCTTCTCTTCTTGTTTGCAGACAGTATTTGTAACTCATTGCCACATAGTTTTATTTTTCACGGAAGTATTTATTTTAGATAGTAAATTTAAAAAAGCCCAAATCCTTTTTGTCTCTTTTTCTATTTTCCACTCATTCTTCTCTGCCTCATTTTAAATATATTTCATTTTTTAATTTACCTTTCCCATATCAGAAGCAATTCCTGCTGTCTAGCTCATCAGAGCACCAGTATCTAAATCCCAGTTTCCCTGTTCTGTTTTTTATAAGTATTTTTTCTTTCTCATTTAAGTGAATAAGGTCATTAACTGGGTGTTTTATTTTGTTTGCTCTCAGCAGTTATTCTCTGAGTAGTGCTGCTGCTTTAGAGAGGGTGACTTTTTAGCTCTAGAGGGTGTAGGAGAGACTTGGCGTTAGATGATTGGAGTTGCACAGCCTCAGACCTGACCCTGCCTCTGGCATTAGGCTCACTATGTTCCCTACTTACTCACTGCTTTGTTAATTTTGGAATTTAATTAAATGTGTCACAGTGTACTCTGCACCATCACGGTCCAGGGCAAATATCTGTGCACTTGTACCTGTGACTAGCTGATCTGAGAGCTCTTCATTTGAACTAATTCCAGGGATTCATTTTGGGGCACCTACAGGGATTTTCAGGTATTCTTTTATAAGAAGGACAAGTATGTACCATGGGGATTTTCCTAATGAAAAGGTTGCAAGTTGTCTGCAGAAAAAAAATTGAGAGTTGAGGTTGTCCAGGTTTCCTCTGGTGTGTGTTTTACAATTTAAGTTGAATTAGTCAGTATCTATTTCCAAATGATCTTGGCTCCTCATAAAGGTGCATCCCTGGAGCTAGTCTCAATTGTATTTATAGTTGGATGTAAATTGATTAACTTTTTTTTCAGGTGCTGAAGAGACTCTTGGTTTCCACAAATACTTACAACGCTTCTATCTGATATTCTCCAGTACAAACTTATCCCTTTAGCTTGAGACAGTTTTGGGTTAGAATAAAAACCCTATTGAGAGAGTGACATATTCAGTTATGAATGCCTTTTAAGATCTTTTCCCCTAAAAGATATATTTTTGGTAGCAAGAAGAAGAAACTTTTAGAGGGAAATATTAGAGGTGGTGGGAAAGCTCGGTAGTGCTAAAAACACAAGAACTCGGTGTTTGACATTATTGGCCACAATCTGCCATATAATGAAACTTTTTGTCTTACTTCAATGTCACAATACTTAAAGATCTTGGTTTATGCATGATGAACTAGACTATTTTTAACAAGGTCTCTTTCAGTTTTAAAATTATTGCAGTTTATTAAAATACACAACCATCTTTCAGGTAGGCAGCGGAGGTCAAGGAAAGGAATTTAAGATATAAATGTTTTCTTTATATCTTATGTTTGAGGTTTTAAAACTATTTTATTTATTTTACTATTTTATCTATTGCTATTTTTATCCATTGCGTATTTTTCATTATATTCTCCATGTCCTTTGGACTCACTGGACTCTTAACATGTTATCATTAATTCCTGGTATCACTTGTTTTGTTTTGGGCACCTCTTTCTATTCTCACCTAAGAGCAGACATGGTCAGTTCTCTGTTCTGACACCAGTGAGGAGCTGACGACTAGGCTTGGGGGGCAGGTATTCCGCACCACTCCCTCTGAAAGGCACAGAATCGAAGGTGTGAGATTGAGGGGGATCCTCTTCCCTCTACACCTTGTGGGCCATCTGATGTTCACAGAGATGATGGCAAAGACTCTCAGGGAGATGGCAAAGACTGAGTGAGGTCATGGACCCAACGGCCTGGAGAGAAGCAGAAGAAGAAACCACTCCTTTCTCTGGTGCAGTTTCACTTTTTAAAACAAGCCTTCTTTAAAGAGGTGGCTCCCTAAAGAGTGATGTTTTGCCCTTAGTGGAATTTGCTCTTTGGGATTCACTTTGCTGATCTTAGTGTACTTCTTTCCTTTTCCCTCTGGACTGATTTTTTTATCAATATATTTTTGTGATACATAACAATTATATTCATCTTAGGGAACTAGTACAGATACTTAGCGCACCTCAGTCCCCTTCACTCCGCATCCCATGCTCCTCCCTGAGCCCAGTCCCTTCCTACCCTTCACAAAGCCCATCGCTCTGTTTCCCATCCTCTGACTTTTAACTTATACTATGGGTTTCTCATGTAAGAGAAACCATGTGATATTTAACCTTTTTATTCCTCCTCCACCTCTTCCTCTTCTTCCTCCTCTTTCTCTTTTTAGTCTATTTGAGACAGGGTTTTACTATCCAGTTCAAGCTGGCCTCGAACTCACAGCAATCTTCCTGCCTCACACTCCTAAGTGCTGGAATTACTGGCGTGTCCACCACACATAGCAGTGATGTTTAACTTTCTGTCTGACATAGTACACTTGGCATTATGGTCTCACGGTGGGTCCATTTTCCTACTGATTCTCATTGTCTAGAATGAAGTCTCTGTTCTAGGCTTTGCTTTGGAATGTTCAGGAGACTTGGAGATTTTCTTCATGTTCCATCAATGCCACTGAAAGTCAGTTTTTGGCCCAAAGCACCGATTTCCTTCAATTTTCAGGAAAATGATTATGTGCATAGAACAGACAGTATTTCTATTATGTTAAAAAAAAGGAAAATAGTCATGAAACTTAATATATAAGATAAGCTTTCTGGATTTCCATGTGTTTGTTGGGATCTCCCCGTATCTTTGGGGTTGCCGGGCTTGTGGTAGATTTTCAAGCCAATAATGCACCAGTATCTTTGCTATCTCGTCCATTACCTTGGTTACATATCACTGAGCTCATTATCCATCATGGATTAGGGAGAGGAAAAAAATCAATCTTGTTTGTCATTTTCTTCTTTTAAAAAAAGAAACCAATATTTAGTATGGGAAATTTGGATGGAAAATCTAAGCCAATATGACTATATGACTATAGGGTTTCAGCTCAGTTTATGCTTAAAAATATTACAGAAAAGGAAAGAATTCCTGCCCCAGTCCCATTGCTTTCTTTGGTCATTTATTCATTTAAAAATGTAGTTGAAGGCATTCTTATATGATGGCTTTTGAAAAGTTAAACTTAGGGCCCCTCCAAGGTCATATGATTCACGGCGATTCAGCATAGGTTGAGGAACATATGAAGGGGATTTGGGCAGAGCTCCTACAATTTCTTGACTAAAGAAAGAGCATTTAGCCTGTAGAAATGGGATTGCTTTTTCCTCTTTTACCTGAGTGGCTGAAACATCCGTAAGTCTGCCTGCATATAGCACTTCCTTGGCTGATCTAGCGGTGGTTCGCAGGTTGCATCTTGTAGTTTAAATTTATTTGAAAAACAAGTAATGTATTTTTTTTCTCTTTTCTTTCTTTCTTTCTTTCTTTCTTTCTTTCTTTCTTTCTTTCTTTCTTTCCTTCCTTCCTTCCTTCTTTCTTTCTTTTCTCTCTTTCTCTCTTTCTTTCTTCTTTCCCAGGAGCTTGCACTTAGGAGCATAGAAGGCTAAGAAACTCCTTGTACACATCAAGCTGTACGGGGATACTAAAGTTACACTATAAAGATGATATTTGTGTTCACTCTTTCAAAAGATGATTCTTAAGCGCTGACTTTCTGTTGTCAGTGGTGACAAAATACTGTAGAGACTCAACCTGAAGAGCCGCTAAGCCCTACAAAAGGCAAGGTAAGCGAGGGAGACAGGTTAAGGCCACTGACTAGAAGCCACACTGTTCTTTGTTGATAGAGAGGGTGCTAGCTAAAGAAAGGTCTCCCCTACCAAGGGAAAAAGCATGAACTTGCCACTAGGAAAAACAAAACAAGACAAAAAACAAAACAAAACCTACCCTGTTCGAAACCCATCTATGCCAATTAAAGAGCTGGCTTCAGTTTTTGGAGGAGTCCCAGACAAATGTAGTGTACGTCATGAAATGGAAATAATAATTCTTGTTTGCCCAAGCTTTCCGTGGTCACTTCCTTTTGCATCCAGATTTTTGTTTAGTTATGTTGCGTATATGCATGCCATGTGCTTCTGCATAAGAAACCTGTGTCTGTTCGACCGAGTAAGTCATTGATGCAGGAAGAGCTTATGTGTCACTATAACGGCTTCTACATTTTCTTTTATACAGGAAGGCTGAAATCATTTGACCAAAATGAAAACCTTAAGAACACTTATTCTCGGTACCGAAATGAAACAGTTCTACTGTTTCTACATATTGTTTCTTATTTACAAAGTTTAACACAGAGGAGAGTCTTCCCCAATTGTGCCATATGTCAATCACATATTTAGAGAGGCCTAAAGAGCCACCCATATACCACTATTCCAGAAACATAATTTCATTAAGAGTGTCTTGAAGTTTCCCAGTGTTTTTTTCTAAAAATTGCCTCGAAGGTGAGGTAGGCAGGTAGTGATAACTTTGAAGTACTTACCTACCAAAATCTTGACTAGATACGGAATGCTTTGAGACACACGTATCCAGATGTCACCTTTTATTATTGAAGACAGTAGAATACGATGGTTACACTGACACATACTGGTATTGTAATGGTGATGTGGATTCCTGAGTTTCCTTCTAACCTTGTACAGTTTGTCCCATTGTAAATATTCTATATTGCTTTTCAGAGTGATTCTTCTGTATCCACTTCTCAACAGTGGGGTTAACAAGTACCTGTGAACTGAAGTCATATTTGTGCTTTAATATATGGGGTAAAAAATGAAGTATGAGTTAAGTTGCATTTCAGGCTCTAATGTGTAACAAATTGCCATGAACTTCATGGTTTAAAATAATGCCCATTTTTCAGCCCGCAGTTCTGTGGGTCAGAAGCCTGGCACATGGCAGGTGGGATTCTCTGTCCAGTGCCTCACAAGGGTGAAAGCGAGGCCCCTGTGATGGGTATTCTTCCAAGACTGCATGACTTTCTCAGGGTTCAGTTCCTTCAGTGGCTACAGGAACTCGATTCCATTTCTTTTCTCTGTTGTTGGCTGGAGCTCCTCACTGTTCCTAAGGGTGCCACCTACCTTGGGTACTCTAAACTAGCATCAGAGACTTTGTCATGTGAAAGCCTGCTCACACGTTGAATCTTTTTCTCAGGGAAAGTTCTGTCCCTTTTAAGGTTCACCAAACATAATCTATAATGTCTTGTTTCTTAGAGCCAATGAATTTGGGCTCTAATGACATCTGCAAACACCTTCTAGAACACCACCTGGCTCCGTGTTTGAATGAACAATTTGAAGAAGGTGCATATACCAAGAGGTAGACAGTCTCATCTCAGAGTTTCTCCTGCCTCACCAAGAATATTGTTTCATCCAAATCCTAGTGGCATTCATTTAGCCCTTTTCTTTAAAAAAAAAAAAACATAAGAAGAACCTAAAAATAACAAGGGAATTTGGCTCCTTAATGACCAAAGTATGAATTACTTTAGTTTTGTTCACAGAACAATCCTGTCTCCAAGTCACACCAGTTTGGCTCAATATTTCAGTTGATAAGAGATGAAAGATACATGTAGATAAAGATATGTAAACATGCACATAATTTTATATTTCTATAGAAGATGAATCAAACAGTTACTAAGTGTAACTGTATAAGTAGAGGTAAAAATAGACTGATCTGCTTGAGTCAAGCAACTATTTTTCATTCATTTAGTACTTACCATGTTTTGGGCACTGTTCTCAAAGATGGAGAGAGAAATGGGGTGCTGTATCCCAGCTTCCTATCTAAACCTATTTAAATCTTAATGAATACATTGGAGGCATTTTAAAGACATTAAAATTTATATTTAGGGGTAATTCAAAGAAATCTTTAATTTAAAAAATAGGCAGAATACTCCAAGTATTTTTAATAATTTGGGAGGAGTATAATGAGGGACACAGAGAAAGTCAACATGTAACTAGGTGAAAATTAATGGAGTGCAAGTCAAAACACTTTTATATATACAACTTTAGCATAACTTTCACATGTGATAAGTTGGCATTTGAGATTACTGATATGATATTCTAAAAGCTATAAGCTGCTTAGGAAACAGTGGAGCTAGATTCCTTTTTATTATATATAACAATAAATTCCAAATGACAAAAATTTTAGAGGTTAACAGTGAGAATTTAAAGTTAAATAAGAACATGAGATGAAGGTTTAAATTATTTGGGGGGCAGAAAAGACCTTCTGAAGCATAGTCCATACCTGCAGCACTAACTAATACAGAAGCTGGTAGATTTAACTTCATTGGAAACAAGCTCTTCTTGGAGCACTTGCATAAAACAAGAAAACACTTTGAATAAAACAGAAGGCTAAGTTATAAAATAAAGAAGTGTTTTTGCAAACGTGACATGAAAGGGTTGATATTGTTGTATAATGAACATTGGCAAGTCAGTAAGAAAAACAATTCAAGAAGAACAATTCAAAAGGAGTAAAAATTCAGAATGAAAAAGCACGTATGTTGCATGCTGTCTTGATTACTTTTCTCTCATTGCTGAGACAAAGCACCCAACACCTAAAATTAAGAAAAGAAAGGTTTATTGAGCTCATAGTTTTGGGAGGTTTCAGTCCATAATCAGCTGACTCCAAGGCAGGATGGCATGGTGAGGTATAGCAGTTCAAGGCATGAGAAGACAGCAAAAACAGCAAGAGAAAAACACGGGAAGGAAAGCCCCTTTTCCTCCTTTATGTTGTAAGCAGTCCACCCACCCTAGGGCGGGGGTAGCACTCATAACATCTCTGTGCTCTCCTCCTGCACAGGCTCAGGATGTTTACAAACTGAGGATCTTGGTCCCCAACTGAGTCACTTGGTTAAACTTTTAAATTTCTCAAGTTGACACAGTGCATCAGCCATTACAATCTACCCCTTTTCAACTTGGCAACCAGGCACATTTCTTTAGATCTATTTCCAAATACAAAGATATGCTTATTATCATTTCACAGCTTGAGCACTATCACACATTTTTTAACAATCCTTAAGAGCCAGTATTAAGCCTATCACAATTGTATTGTGTTGGAACCATAACATGTCACCCCTGGCCCCCAAAGACTCAAGCACATCTTTCCCTGCAAAAAGCATTTAGTCCATGCCTAAGAGTTGCCAAAATCTTAACAGTTTCAGTTGAAACAGTTTTGGTGAAAAGTCCAGTTCCAAGTCTCTTCTGAGATTTAAGGGAATCTGTTAGCTGAGGTCTCTTGTGCAAATGAAATAAAGTTAAACATTTCCAACATTCACTGGCACCAGATAAACATTTTCACTCCAAAATTTACAACTGAGACTACAAAGAATTGGGACCAAAGCAAGTCCAAAGTCCAGCAGGGCAAACATTAAGTCCTGTAGTACCATTTGCAGCACCTAAAGAAATCTGTGACAAGTCGTGAACTCCCTTTGGCCTGGGTAGCTTTGCCTTTATGGCACTTCCAGTAGTTACAGCTCCCAAAGCTTCTCTCTTAGGCTTGCTCTGCTCCCTCCTTGAAGATTTTCTTAGATGATCCACATTCCTGGCTTTTCCAAAGTTTCCAGATGCAAAGATATGCTTCTGGGGTCTTCACTGCACTCTTGGCTTCACCTTCACAACTTCATACACTGCCCTGTCAAGGGCACACTGCCTGGCTTTTCAGTTCTCCTGAGATTGGGGTGGAAGCCTTTTTAATACCACAACTCTTGAATTCTGCATGAACCTAAAACCAGAACCATGTGGATGATGCCAAGGTCTATTGCCAGCTGGAGCACTAGCCAGGGTTTCTTCTTTCTTGATGGTAGGAGTTGAGTGCCTGGATCACTGAATCCAATTCCAAGGAACAAATTTTCTATGCTGCCTCCATTATGGAATACGGTGCAGTCACCACCATTCTACAACATAGTGCTCTGTGGCTTTCTCCTCAAAGCAAATCACAATTATATTACATTCGAACTGTAACATTTCACCCCTGGCCCCCAAAGACTTTCCCTTTTGCAATTTTGAGAATGCAAAGGGTGAAGACTTGCTGCTACTTGTGATGCCCTCAGGCCATCTTTTTTATTCTCTTATTCCTTCTTAGCAATCAAGATCTCCTCTGCTCTATCTTTGTAGCCCAGTTTTACTGAACTTCCTTTCTGGTCAAGCTCATGTTTTAAATCACCCTGATGGACTATTTGCTCTTGATTTGTAGCATAGATTTGAGTAAAAGTCTCCAACAATAGCCATGGTACAACCTCAACATTTGACTGCCTTGAAATTTCTTTTGCCAGATTAATTAGTCTGCCACCAGTAGTCTCAGTCTCAAGCAAAACCTCTGAACATGAGCAAAATGCAGACAAACTTTCTGCCAAGCCATAGCATACCTTATCTGGAGTCCAACAATCAATGCAGTCCTTCTTCCCAGCAGAAATTGCCCAAGCCGGTCTTTAAGAGCAGGATTTCTACAAGCATTTTGGTCTTGTGAGCTCCAACAAGATTCTTCCATGAAGAGCAACCTAAGGGATTCCAGCTCTACAATTTCAGGTGACATCTCTGAACTTTTCCAAACTTCTCCAAATCTCTTGAACCACGTGGTTTGTATAGTTACAGCAGTGATTCATTCCTGGTACCAAATTCTGTCTTGGTTACTTTTCTCTCATTGCTGAGACAAAATACCCAATGCCCAAAATTAAGGTAGGAAAGGTTTATTTAGTTCACAGTTTGTGGAAGTTTCAGTGCATAGTCAACTGGCTCCAAGACAAGGTGACACGGTAAAGAGCAACATTTCAAGGCAGCAGAAGACAACAAAACAATAAGAGCATAAAATGGGGAGAGCAAGCCTCTCTTCTTCCCTTCTATTGTAGAGAGATTATTCTCCCTATGGTGTGTGTAGCACTAATACTATCTCTGTGACCTCTATTTGCATGGGATGAGGATGTTTACAAAGAGAGGTCCTGGGTCCCCTGCTGAGTCAGCCAGTTAAACTTCTGAACTTTTTAAGTTGACACAATGTATCAACCATTACACATACCCTCAAAGAAAAGAAAAAGGAAAAATCGCAAAGGAATTTAAAAAATTTAAACTGAAGCAAAAAGATGCTATTTTCACCTCTAAATCTGGCAAATTTATTTTTATAAGATAGTGTATTGTGTCAGAATGAATATGGAGAACTGAGGTCTATGGAAGCCAATCAATTTGTAGAAAAATCCTACAAGTATGTACACCATTTAAGGAAGAATTCAGTTTCTATTAATATATCTTTCAAAACAGTTAAAAATTACTATAGTGTTAGCCATGATATTTATTCTAATATTGCCTATAAAACTATATGTAATCTCAATGCCCAGTGATAAATCATGATTACCTTACATTATAGGACATTATTAGTATTGTGAATTTTTTTGTAGATGAGTATTTCATTCCCAGATAGGTTTTATATATACATGAATTTTATACATAACTAGTATGCAATAAATAGTTTTTTACATCATATTCTTTATACACTATATAACTCACCATGTATCTTCTAAAAGTTAATAATGTAATTATACCTGAGCACTGGGTCATAGGTAATCTAAATTTCATTTTCTTTTTTTCTGACTTTTATTTTCTAAATTTTCTGTGATAAATATGCTATTTTTGTTTATTTTTTAACAAATGTACTATTTTTAATGATCCAACACATCATTAGTATATTGTGAGTAAAATTAAGAAAATGGCAATGGAACATATCAGAAGGAACAGAGACTTTAGAATATCAATGGACCCACGTGTGAATCCTGTCTGACAGGTCATTTGTCCTCCTACAGCATGCTGGGTTTTGGCCAGCACTGGCTTTAATCCAGGGGTCACTGACTGGGAAAGTAGGGTCCCTTGTCTACACCATGGCTGCTGAGGACTGACCTTCTATGGATGTTGTCAGTATCACAGCTTTGTCTGTTTTGTGGTGCACCAGGACACTGAACTATATATGTAAAGCAACAGTAATGGTTGGGCTTCTGAGTTAAATAATGTGCTGTAAAGAGAGGAAAAGATTTCCCAAAAAACAACACTGAAAAGATGAAACTGAGCTGAACTTCCCTAGACTGTACAGTTTGCAGCTGGAGAAAGGGAAACAGGAAATATATTCAAGAGTAGAAGAGCTACAATTTAGAAAGTCACAGAGACATAAGAAAGCTGATTCTCAGTGTTTAGGATAAGCACTTGTCTGTGTATTTGCAGTTTCTGAACATGATGACATTTTGATTTAAATGATCTTCTGCTCTAACTCATGGACTGTCGGACCTGGCAGAAATATGGAATGGGTTGGGAGCATTTCAAAAGCAAAAAGCGTGAAGCTGGATCTAACATCCAAGCTTCTAGAGTTAGGCTTGAGGACATACTGCAAGAATCTCAGCTCAATCAGGAGCCACGGCTATGAGCCATGTGATTTGATCTGTCTGTCTCCCATTTTCTGTTTAGTGTCTAGCTCTCTCTTTGGTATTCAGGCTATTTAAAACTATACACTACACTCTTTGGTTTTTACTGCCTAGAAGGTTAGCCTTGGGCTAAAATTTTCTGAGACTTTCGAGAGCTTGATACTACATCTCTACCTTTAATGGTTTCATCACATTGTGGCTACTTTATGATATGCAACTCTCAAATCTCTAAAATAAACTCACCAAGAGATTTCTACTGTCCTTAAACCTTTGCTCCAGTGTCATCCTGTCTCCACACCAGGCGTTTTATTTTCTACACGCTCTTATGCTCAATCCTGCAATCTTTTCTGTCTTTCTTGGCTTCTGACCAATTATAGTATATGCTTTCCTTTGGGATTTTAATCTGTCTGATGATTCTTTCCACAAAACTGAATGTAGCTTTTCTTTATCCTTCTTGTAAAGCAAATACTTCCTGAAAGATTACGACTTTCACTTGGAGCATTTGTTTTCCTTTATATGTCAAACCCTATAGACAATACCCTGTTTTTCAGGGTTTTGTTTTTGAGAATGATAACCTTGGGTGTTCTTTATCACCACACTATTTCTGAATGTAGCAAGTCTGAATGAATTCCAACTCTTAAATAACGCTACTTTTAAAAGAGGGCACTGGTAGGACACAGGTTATTTCAATGATAGTGAGGTTTAGCTGGGCTGCCTAGTTTTTTTCTCACCACTAATACCTCAGAAGCGAATCAAGGGATTCATTAACATAAAAGGCACCAACCATGGACCCATAGTCCTAAAACTAATGAACACATTATAAATCCTTCTTCTCTCTAGCAAACTCCAAATGACACAGGGTAAAAAAGTGGTCTCTCCATCCATCAATTTCTATCTTATCTTGATCTTGATAGCAGTTACCAACATCTTCCAATGCCAAAGGAGGACGGAGTTATAATTCAAAAAGAGTAAGATTTTCAAACCTTGAAAAACCACATTGGATTTATGGGCCAGAATTGAAATTTTATTTCTTCTCCCAAGTGTGGAACTCTTAAAAAAATGGCCATATGGGAACTTGCCTGTCTAGCCTTCACAGGAATGCAACAGACTGTAATGCTTTTTTATGGGTCTCAAATGCATTAACCCAAACTTTTTCACCTTTGAGACTCATAATCTATACATATTCAGCAATTGCTATTACCTCATTTGCCTAAACATGAGTTTATCATGCTGCCTGTTGGTTGGGTGGATAATGAGAACTGTTCTTCTCAGCCAGTTAATTACTCTCAGTTGCCCTGGTATATGATCAGCTTCTTGAGATTTTATCTTGATTCTCTGCAGTCCATGTTTCCAGCTTTGGGATTTCTATAGCCCTCATATCTTTTGGTTATTTAATGATATTTTCTGGAAAACAGCACCTCTGTAAAACTAAATGCTTTCTTTTGGGTAGTGAAAAACTTATATACTTAAAAGATCAGTTTTATTTGTCCCTCCAGCAGAAGGCATGTTTCAGATTTTTTGTATGTGTGTGACTAGATGTACAGTTTATGTCTTAATCTAGAAATAAAGACTACAGTGGAACAAATATGATTTTTCCAGGATGAAATGAAAAGAAACTGAATATGCTACATGATGTGGTTTACTGCTAGAAATAAAAAAGTTTTCTTACATACAAAAAATAATAGTTCATTGTATATTGGCACTAAAATAGACTTGCTTTACATGAATGAGCTTTCAATTTAGAGACTCAAAAACTTCTTACATATTCCTGTTCAACAAAGACTTGTTCCCACAGAAAGGGTAGTTGGAGTGAAAAGACAATGAAAACATACATTTTGTAATATATTTTCTTTTTATTTTATTTTGAAGGCAGTAGAAATATAACAGAACAAGACAGAACAAAGCCAATTGAGACAGTGCAGTGAATTTGGTACAGAACTTCACAGCAGGTTACCGGGATAACAGTAATAGGTACCATAGTATATCTCATTATCTTCACAATAGTTGTCTAGTCAATTAGGTACAGCAAAATCAAACCAAAGACAGAACATTATAATCAATTGAAAGAGAATAGTGAATAGAGTAAAGCAATTAATCACAATGAGACAAAACTAAAAGCAGTTCTTGCTTTCAAAGAGAAGATAGAGGAGACCCCCCCATATTTGCTATATTGCATACAGTTTTCCTGCCAAGAGATGCTTAGATCTCTGTCCCCAGTTGTTAATGGGGTGGGGGAGAGGTTGGAATGTTTGATTCCAAGCCTGTGCACTGGTAGGCTCACAGGAGACACTACTGGGTCTTCTCCTGGCTCACGCCGGAGGAAGACGCTTACCAAGAGGGCTAGTGAATTGTTTCTTTGTGCGGCCTGCTGGGTTCCACCATGGCGGTGGCCTTGGCTCTCTGGATCTCCTCTTGGCTCACACCAGAGGAAGGCACTTACCAAGAGGGTGGGTGAATTGCTTCTTTGTGCCAACATATTTTCAGTAGCAAAAAGTGTCTATATAAAAATGTATGTTCAAGCATCATTGTGGAGTGATTATCACATTGGAGTATTGAGAGCCACTGAAGTCAGTTCTTCCAGTTTCTCTGAGGAAGGAAGACTAGAGGTCCTTGGTCAGGGTCCTAGTGGAAATTCCGGAGAATATTTATCATCCCAATACTGAAGCTAAACGTAAATTTGGGGCTTGCATTCCTCCACTTCTTGGGTAAACCCTAAGTCCTTTTTAGAATTTTTAATATCAAGAAAGCCATAATTAACCTTTTCTGTTATGAGAAAGCAACCATGGGGTTGGGCCTAGTTGTCACCAGCTGTGGTTTCTGAGGTGATGTCCACTGATGGCACAGGCATGTTTTGAAACATTACACTCTAATAAATGCAATAATTTGCACACTGTTGATAAATAAGGCATTATACAGCACGTCTACATGTTTATATGCACATCTAGATTAGTGAATTCAAATGTTGTCTATTGAGATGGCAGAAGTGTTCTGTAGAAAAAGGTATCCTGGGATGGATAAGCTTGGGAAACATGTTTTAAAGAATTTGTAGCCAAATTCCTTCTACTTAGAGCCTGTAATAACCTAATGGGCACTGTGAATCTTCATGCTGGGTTAGACTGTGTGATGTTTTTATATATTATTTGCCTGTAGAATTCTTTTTAATTGTTTCTTTGCTAAATACCTAGTTATGCTCCAAAAGAATGCTTATATTTTAAGAAACATAACTTATAAAATATGACTCTTTTTTGGGAGGGGGTACCAGGAATCAAACTCAAGACCTCACGCTTACCCAGAAGGTGTCACACTGCTGAGCTAACTCCCTGGGCCTAAAATGTTATACTGACACTTCTCTTTCAGTATTTTAGAAGTTCCGTTTTTCATATAACTTAATTCTAAACATTTATGGTGGCATTTGTGATTTCAATTTAAAGCTTCCTAGAGTTCTGTTGTGAGAAGGTAGTCTAGATAGACTCTGTGACTTGCTACTCAGTACTCTTTCTATTTCTTACTTTATTCAGCAAGGCTACTTTGACATGTGCTCTCTCAGCCCAGGGAATCTCTTTTCATTTCTCTTACTGTGACCTCCTGCATTAAATGTGGTTCCTTTTATTGGACTGTGAGCTCCTAGAATTCTTCACATTTCCATTTCTTAGGAGAGAATTTACTGCTTACTGAGTCACTGAGTTCTTCTTGGGCACTGTGAGCAAGACAGATAAGAACTCAGCCCTGCTAGAGTTTCTGAAATCTATTGGAGAAGAGAATGAAGCAACTGCTATAAAATGTGAGAAATACTACAGTAGAAAAAATTCAGTGATCTAAGGGCCATGTTAAATTCTTGGGAAGTTTTCCTGAAGGAGTACTTCCTAACCTAAGAATGGAAAAATGAGCAAGAGCCACAGAAAAGGGCAAGAAGTACACTTCCTTAGAACATGCATTTGAAAAATTCACATATTCTTGGAGGGAACAGAACCTCCATCATATATATATATATATATATATATATATATATATATATATATAATTTTTTTAATATATAGTAGTCTTTGTTTTCCTTTGATTGGAAGCAGTTTTCCCTTTAACTGGTAAAATTATTGGATTAATTTTTGAGATTTAACAAAGGTTTTGGGAACATGCTAGAGAAATTAATTTTCATACATCTTTTGCTTTATATCCTTTTTTTATTCAAAGAGAAACAAAAGCATGTAAAGGTTAAAGATAATTAATACAGAATTTTAAAAAAAGATAAACAATAAGAAATCACTAGTTAATAAATTACATATTGTCCTCTTAGAAATAGTTGTTCAAGTTACAAAATTAAAGCATACAAAGTAGATAGTTAAACAGTGAGAGTGTAAACAGCTACACATGCATGAATCTCTGCATGTATTTCTATCCTTTCTGAATTAGAGGGAAAAACAAAACTTAGCAAGACAAAACAAAACAAATTCCTATAAAAACATGAAACCAAAAAGTCATATAAAACCACAGTACAAGGTGATCCACAGTGATTACTGTGTTGTTTCTTACTATCTTCAATAGAATGTCCATATCACCAGGCATAATTGAATATAGCAGTATAATTGAATAAAGCAGTAAATAATGATATTAGTAAAAATAAAACATTGTAGACAGTATAAAACTTCAAAGGCAGGTAATAATCAAACCAGAGTGGATATTCTAGTGGATGTTATCATCTTAAGTGCAGTTGCCTATACTCTCAGACTTGATACTATCAATTATAACAGCTTTGAATAAAATCTAACAATACAAAACAGTGATCCAACAAACCGGATTTGATTATGATCAGTCGTAGTAAAACAGTGTACATTTTACAGAGCTTTAGATTAAGTTAATAAGAAATTAAGGATGATTACCATATTATATCCTGTTATTTTCGGGATTGTTGTCTGTGCCCTCAAATCTAGTACAGGTAGAATGACTGGAACAACATAATACATCTAAGCAGAGTAGTGTGAGTAATGTGGGTTTTAAATCCTGGTTCACTATTAACAATATAGTGTATCAAGTCCATCTATGTTAGAGATTCTAGTTATCCTTCTCTGCCTCATTTCTGCTATGCTATTTTTCTGCCTTTGTTTGTATAGTTCTCTCTTTCATTCTACTGCCTGCCCCACTCATTGAGGCCTTTCTGCCACTGTTTCTAAAATCCTGGTATTTTTTTTCTCTCTCTAGAATGTCTTTCAGTATTCTCTGTAGGGTTGGATTGGTGGTCACAAACTCGCCGAGTTCCTCTTTGTCATGGAAACATCTTGTTTTTCCATTAATTTCTAGTGACAGTTTTTCAGGGTACATCAATCTGGGCTGGAGGTTATTTTCTTTTAGGACTTGGAAGACTTCACTCCAAGCTCTTCTTGATCTGTGTCTGTGTCAAGAAGTCAGCCATGATTCTGATGGGCTTACCTTTATAGGTAATCTGTTTCTTTTCTCTGACAGCTTTTAATATTCTGTTTTTATATTGAATTTCTGGTATCTTGATTATTATATGTCTGGGTGTAGATCTGCTTTGGCTGTAGGTGGCTGGAGTTCTGTATGCCTTGCATAACCAAATGTCATTTTCTTTTCCCATGCTTGGGAAGTTTTCCTTAATTATTTCCATGAATAGTCTTTGCAGTTCACCTGTATGTATTCCTGCTTCTTTGTTCATGTTTCTTATTCTTAAACTGTAGATTCTTTTGTCATCTTCTAGCCTTTGTATTGTTACTGCCTGTTTCCTTGTTATTTTTAAGAGATCTTTCCTTTCATCATCACACATTGCAAACTTGTCTTCAAGTTTTGATAGTCTATGCTTAGTTTCTTTTAAGGCATTTTGCCAGCTTTCAATGGAGTTTTTAATTTCCTGGTAGTCTGTTTGAATCTGCTTCATGTATTCTATGTTTTCTTTATATTCTTTATCGAATATTTCTCTCCTTTTTTGTGTTCCTCCCTTCTTCCATCTGTTTCATCCTGAGAGATGCTTCCTGAGAGCATTTCTTTTATTACTCTATTCATATCCTGCTTTACCTGATTTAATATTTCAGTTTTGAGCTTGTCTACAAGGTCCTAAAGATATCTCCTAATGTCCATTGAAGCCGTGTCTGATGTTGCATGTTTGCTGCCCTCAGTCTCCTTTGTTTCTCCTTCTCCTGGATCAGGGCTCTCAGGGTTCTGGGCTGGGTCCTCCTCCTGCTTCTCTCTCCTGTCATGGCCCTGGCTTCCTCCACACGGGTTACAGTGCAGGTCCCAGCCCCCTTCCCTGTTGGCCACGTTTCCTCCGAAGCACGCTGGCGAGGCAACTCCACCCTCTCCTGCCTGCTCTTGTCACTGAGGTGTAAGAAGTGGCTGTGTTTGCCTGCCCCTCCCCACTGGGCCAGCTAAACTTTAGGGGCCTTCACCCGGTTAGTGCTGCTAGGTGCAGGGAATCGATTTGGGACGGCTCATTGGGTCCCGGCCAGGGGTGTGGCCCAGTCCAAGCAAATCCCACCAATGTGCTCTGGGGAGGGAGGAACCAACTGAAGTCACTGTGGCTCCCAGTTCATGTTCCTCCTGCCTGATTCCAACATGTCACCCAGTTGGTCGCGCCCTTCCCGTGGTGGGGGGTCTCACTCCCAGCACTGACCGTGGATTAATGAAGGGCCCTTCACTGGCTCCGCTCTCTTTTGAGCTCACCAACCCCCAACTTCAGCACTGCCGCGCTTCCTGTGAGTGGCGGCAACAAGTTTGGGCCGCTCTGCCGCCAGGCATGGATTCAAACTGGTGCAAACCTGATGGGTCAGCACGAACTAAAACACTGTGTCCCATAATTTTTAGCTGTTTCAGTTGCAGTCCCGAAGTATTTGATGAGCTTTTTTACGTTTTAATTTCTTCCTGTGTCAAGAGGATCCATCTCCCTCTGTCTGGGTCTCTCCAGGGTGTTTTATTCTGGCAAATGAGTTATTTCTCCTGGGAGGCTTTGTATTTTGTTGCTCACTGATGGCCTTTTTGTCTTCTCCCTGCTTTATATCCTTATTGCTGTTATTATTAGGATTCATTTTCAAGTTTTTTAATCAGTGATATTTTTCTGTTAAATATTTCTTTTGAAAAAGTTTTGTAATATTTAAAAATTAAACATTTATTCCATATAGGTGGAATATAGTAGTGAAACATTTACATCTGGCATGTGTCTGCATTCAAGTATATTTCATAGCCAGATAACTTCTTTCATATTGATTTTAATTGTTATTATAAAGCTCAACATTTTTTGAAAACCCACTTGCATATATGGTTTCATTTTGTATGATAAACTCACATTTTCAGTGCCATCAATACCCTTCCTAACAGCCATTTGAAATACACAATACCATCATTATCTCTAAGTAGGCTCAACTCCAAAGATGAAGAAACTGAGTCACCTAATTGGTTTGCCATAAGACAGAGCAGGTAATTGCTTTTGGGCTATTAGACATTTATTTAGCGTGTCTCTTATGTAAATTTGGCAGATTATTTACTAGATAGGCACTTTATTTGTACAATTTGAACACTCTGTGAATTGTTCTTGGTCATCTTGTATCAGGAAGCATGTGTGCTTAGAAAGATAATAATTTATGCTTTGTGTGGCCAGTCTCCTAATGTCTAGGATAAGGCTACCTGATGTGGGTTTGGGGTTTGAGTCCCTGGTACCTTGACAGTCATTTTCACAGATGGTTCCAAATGTTTAAGATACATGGTTGTAACTCTTCTGATTTCATAAGCTGGTGCAGACAGCCTGCATGTGCAAGGCTCAGTCAGTGTTGGTATCCTTTACATTTTCCTAACCTATGTGCCAATTCTCAATGTCTTGAGAGTGACTTCAGGAGAAGCAGGTAAGGATTAATCTCTGTGAGAGCCAGACTTTTTCTTAGGGTAGGAGTCTATTGTTATCAGAGAGGAAAAATAAAAAAACCCCAAACAAAAACAGAAACAAAAAGAGTTCACTATATGATTGACTCTTTCATTGGGAATTAAAAATTCCTTAATCATGTGGTCAGAAAATAGTGTATTGAGTTTAACCATTCTGGTTCTTTTCATCCTACACACTCAGAGCCTGGTACGAACATTTCTTGTCTAGGGATCTCTTATTAAGCTACTGAAACTACTGAAGAGTGCAAGTAATGCAGCAGAATCTAGTCAATCAAATTTGAGATCGGAGTATTAAATTGACTACTAGACACAGAAATATTGAGAATGATAAATAGAGACAGCTATTTATTTTTACTCATAAAACACATAAATATCAGATAAAAGAAATAAGAATTAGTCATTTGGAATAATTTCTTTTCAGAGCAAATAAATTCACCATTAGTAGTCAATGAAGAACTTGATAATTGATAAATGATTCAAGTCATCAATTACATGAGGATTTCATCAAATATCTATTTAAGAGGCCAAGGAAGTGTGAAGCACACTTTAGAAGAAATGTTTAAAAAGCTGAAACTGATAACAAAAGTTTTGATGCTCAGCCTCAGGGGCATAGAAAGCTTATTCTCTGTCAATGGCAGTTAAACAAGGGTCCTCATAAAGGGAGACTGACCTTTTCCCCAGACACTTAAGTTTTTAAAATAACATTGAAGGGTCTAAATTTTGAGGTTTTATTTTCTGAGTGATACCATGAAAGGCCATAATAACTATTCCTTTTTAATCGTTTGGCTTTTCATTTGTTTTGCTTTATTTTTCATGTAAGTTTTGATGTCTTTTGTCTCCTTGCCCTCTTCTCTTCAGAGAGCCATTTAATGTCTGTCAAATGTCATGTTCCGTGTTATAATAACACCACATGGTTATACACAACACTGTAAAGTGTATGTATGTGACAGCTAGTCATAACCATGCCAATGAGGATGATCAGGTTCCGTTTTGCATTTTGAAATGCCTGTGTGACATTTCTTTCACAGGGTACATCTGTGCTCATCTTTGTGGTGGTAATTTTTAAAATAATCTGTCTTTTTAAAATTCAAAATAATCGCTGGGTAGAGACAAAGATAATGCAAAGCAAAATTATGTTGAATGAACTTAAAAGTACTTTTCTTAATATCGAAATTTTCTCATAAACACTAGGGCTCAAGGTGTGAACACTGCTAGGTTATCTGAAGCAAATTCTCTGTTGGCATAAAGTCCTGCTCCCCAAGTGTGTTAGTTCAGAAAGATTGTAAGAAAGAATTCATAATCACATTTTATACTTATTTAATAAAGGTAACATTAGAAGAAGAATATATATATTTATGTAGGAAATACTGAAAAAGATGGAAAAATGATGAAGTAAAGAAGAGAAGAAAATATTGCACCTGGAAAAAATGGAAAGGTAGAGAAATTTTCAAAAGCTTTCCATTTTAATGACTTTGAAAGAGGGGAGCACAGGAAGTCAAGGGAGATTGGGGTTGCTGGGCTCCCCTGGTAAACACATCAAATCTCTGAATGTTTTATTTAGATCTGTGAGCAGAGACCATGCAAAGAGCATTATTATGGGTATTTCCAAGTAAAGCCCAGTTTCCTTCTGGACCCTTGGGTTGTGTTTTGAACATCTTTTAGGGGTTTTTTCCAGGTGTTCCATAAAAAAGGCTCATAATGAAGATTTCACCCAACTGTAGCAGGAAGCCTTTAAATGGAGCTGAAGGGCCTCTTGTCCTTTCTTTTTGATGTCTCGCAGAAATTAGTTAAATTGAAGCTCCTCGATAATGCTTCACTATCAGAACTTAAACTGGAGGAGACCAAATGCTTAATATTTCAGGCATGATTCAAATACACCATACAAAGAGATCTGAGAGAAAAGACTTTGCTGAACTCTCTGTAAAGAGCTATAATTGAGAAGAAAAAAAGCAGGAAAATAACCAATAAATAAGTAAAGAAAAAAAAAAAAAACCTCGACCCCAAACCAACCCACTGTACAAAAACTCAGTGGCTCCCTAACTTATACTTCATGTCATTTTGTTGCATGCTAAGGGAATGATTAGCAATTTGGAGCTTTGAATAAAGCCGTGTGACCCCCCCCACTTTTTTTTTTTTTTTTTACTTTACATCCTCTTAGTCAGATATCTGCAAATACTATTCGTGCCAATTGTCTCAGAGAAAAATACAGACTAATTAAAATGCTAATCTTTAGTAAACACATAAGTACTTGCATGGAAATTAAACACTTGGTCTGCTAATTCATGAATACATGCTCAGACATCAGGACACTGCAGCGAGTGTGGACCTCACACGCCTGACTCAACAGCTTCGTCTACGTGTCAAATCCACTTCAGGGCTGAGAGTATCCACCATTGAAATCACCCAGTGTGCCTTCTCAAGAGTATCTAAGGAGAAAAGAAAAGTGATGTGCACTTGGAGAAGATTATTTAAAGCCTGCAGATTCATTAAGGGAGAACTTAATTGTGATCGAATCTATAATCCTTTCAGTTCATCCCATAAATAATAACAGTCTGAACTCTATTGAATCACATGGCCTCTTTTGCACAAACCTATAGAAGAGAGTCCTTAAAATTGAATAGATGGGATTGAATGGACCAGGGAAGTGGGAACTGGAATTTGATGGACAGCCTTTCACCTCCAGGTTATTGGCTTGTATCTGACCCAGGTGATGAAAAGTCGTTGTTCGACAATGGCTGTTTAGTAGTTTTCTGTGTAATGAGCTGTTGGCTCCAGTCCATTCCTCCGTGGACAGGTGTCTGCTTGCATTCCCAAATCACCACTCCATTTGTCAGTCACACTGGAGGTCAAGGGCTAAATAAGAACTGGGGCTGAAATACTTTCTCATTCTGATGAGGACAGGCCTTCCTTTGTTGGTTGACTAGGTTGAAAAACGAAACTGCTATAGTTACTGTTTGCGTTTCTGTGTAAGAAGGTTGTATTGTTTAGGACTTAAATCATGAAAAATTATTATGTCCTCCTCAAATACATGTGTTTTTTTTTATTGTTATCTATGATGAAAAAAGAGATGTCTAAATATATGCCCCGCCCCAAAGGGTATTAAGATTTAAATTTATTTGTCTAACTGCAAGAGGGGTAAAGCATCTGGCATTATTAATTGACACAGGAGAATGGTGACACAAGTTCTGAATCCTTGGTGAAAAAACTAACAGAAGATACCTAAGAGCTGAATATTATATGATATTTTTGACAAGAAGAACACCTTTCTTTGGAGGAGACATTTAGGAAAGTCTCTATTTCATGTTTCCTGGGATTAATAAAGTAGGGACAGGGTAATTAATTTGAGCTCAGTTTAAGTAGTTTGAATTCTGTGATTTATACAAACATCGACTTAGTATCTGTTCTGGAAAGGTTTGAGCCTTCTAGTGCACAGTCAAGGCTGGAAGCCAGAGAACTCAAATGAGTTAACCTTGAACTTAGGAGAAAATTTTCTAATGTATGTACATGATGTAGCTTCTTCCACGGATTAGCCGAGTATTTCAGACAAAGTGCATTTCTAATTAGAGTTAGGCAGCTTTGCCTCATTTGCTTTGTAGCTCTAGCTTCTAGTCACTTAAGGAGAATAATATCAAGCTAGGTTATCTCATTTTCTATACTAGCAATGTTTATTGTTAAATAGAGTATAACTATTAAATGTGACTGGAGTGAATGAAAAGCATTAAATCACCTCAAACATTGGTGTCTCCTAAGTTACTCTTATTTTTATTTAAAAATTTTTGTATTGTTTTGGTACTAGGAATTGAACTCAGGACCTTGCACTTGCCAGGCAGGCACTTATGCCACTGAGCTATATCCCTGGCCCTCATAAATCATTTTTGAACAAGAATCCATATGGTTAAAAATCATTCACATCACCTCTTCTACTCATAGCCTGATAGAAAATATTCTATAGCAATAAAATGATAAAATACTAAGAAGTCTGCAGTATGGTATGAGGCCAGCGGTTCTACCATTTCTCACAAGGTCTATTTGCCTTCCTCTGACAGTTTTTAATCTTACTTTTATGTTGATTTCTCACGGTCTCGTTGATAAGACCATGAATTTTTCTAAATTGTTATTGATAAAAATAAGGGGCAGAATACCCAAGGCACCATGTGGAGGCCAGCACCCAGTGGAATATTCTCTGTATCTAATTGCTTACTGTATCATTTATCACACAGGAAGAGATGAATAAATTTGAAGGATAAAAATTAGACTTAAACCCTGACAATATCTCTATGGTCAATTTTTTTCCTCCTTAGAAATAAACTTTATCAACATTAATAACTACTGAAGCTTTTGTAGCATCAGCAATGCTATAAAAGTTTATTAATATCCATTAGGTGAGAATAAGTCAGAGCCAAGTAGCCTAGAAAAATTACGGTAAAATTTTACTCTAAGAAGTAATAAGGACTACTGTATTCATGTTCTATTACCTTCCTTAATAACAATGTGAGAATAAAATAACTACACATCTGCATATTTTTAGAGGGTTTCTAGATGTGAGAGTTAGGTTATTTTATCTTTAGTGACTTTCACTGAATTTGGGGGCTTGTTAGAACTGCACTGAGAAAATCATATCAAGCCGTCTCTATGAGCATCTCTTCCCCCTCCCCTCC